>QANZ01007536.1:257166-275886 GCA_003254925.1 Chamaecrista fasciculata
ATCTTTTACGCGCTAGTTAGTATAAAGGCTTCTCTTTCTCATACTTTCTTTGCAGGACTTCTTAATACAAAACTATAAAGATAATATAACATTAACACAAAAATATGTATATATAAAAAAAACTCTATATAATTTTTTTTTTGTCTAAAACTTAACTACATTGGATACATATATACTACAAGCAAATAATTTCAGACAAAAAAATAACTACGTTGACATGAATTGGAAAATGAGTTGTGAGGAATTTTTTATTTCGGTGTAAAGTGAGTTTTGATTCTTTTTCCACAAAAGGTTTTTTAAAGCAAAAGTAATAATTTCGTCCCCAAAATTTACATTAACTGTCAATTTTGTCTTCAATCTTTTTTTGCAGTCAATTTCGTCCCCAATGTTTTACATCTTGATCAATTTTATCATTTGACTAGCTTCTTTCAATAAATTAACAACAAATTGCATCATGTTTTTTAATCTGAGTTAGGATTTGAATTTTTTTCTATTAAATTCACATTATATATCATTAGTCAAGTAGATTTTGTCTTTGGCAAAAAAAAAAGTAGATTTTGTCGTTAATATATGGCTAAAGTAATAGCAAAGGATAAAATTGACCAAAATGTTAAACATTGGGGACGAAATTGACAACAAAAAAATTGAGGATGAAATTGACAATTGATGTAAAGTTTGAGGACGAAATTAGTGCTTTTCTGTTTTTTTAATCAAGATATATTTATCGTTGACAATAGTAACTAATAACCTTATTGTCATACATGCAAATACCTCGATGTTGGGACATCTGGCTTAAAGATTTTAAACTTACTCCATACTCAAAATCAAGATTTGAAGCCCTAGTATTTAATTAAGGATAGACAAATGTCTACTACTCAACTACACCCTTTGAGTTTTCTTTTTGTGCAAAGTTTATTAAAACTACTAAATGAAATTTTCGTTATGTCAATCATTTGACGTGTAAAATAAGCTCAAAATGGTTTTCGTAAAAGGCCCACCTTTTATAAAGAGAATGAGCCTTATTCTCTTGGAAGTCCTACACAACAGGCCCAAAACATCTGCTTTATGTTAACTTACAAATCAAAGATTTTAGAATTGTCCAGGTAATGTTTTATCTATGCTATATAAAGGAGACAAACACCAAATGATCCCTTACATTTAGCACAGCAGCCCTAACATAAAATTAGGGTTTCTCTTTGTAACTTTTTGTAAACAACTTCGACATAGTAGCGATGGAAGGGCGCAACGAAGATGAAAACGGTGAGGAAGCAGACAAAGGAATTATGGCAAAATATGATATTTTGATATCAAATCAATGGATTACCAAATGGTATGTACATATTTTATCATCGATTATGTCCTTAATTCAATATTCATCTAGTTAGAATATAAAAACTTTGTTGCTTTTATATATTAAATCGAGTCAATACATTAATGAGAATCATTTTTAAAAATGATGAAAAAATTGAATATTATTCTGAATGTTTAGTTTGATGAGTATGTGTGATTTGAGGTAAAAATTGTTAGGCATTTCTTGAAAATTATTAGGCTTTGATGTTTAACAACGTTCAAAGTAACTAAAGAGAACTGAATTTGAGGTTGTTTAGTATTTTCTGAATAACACTAGAGTATGTTCAGTTTTAATTTGGGTGCCTCTCATAGAAGTATGCAACCCCTTTGTAATCTATCTAATGAGCAACATGAAATTTTTAGTCATCGTCATCGTCATCATCATTGCCATTAGCAACAGGAGCTGGAATATATGCTAGTGCTAGGAATGTCTCTTTTGTTAACTTTTTTGTTTGGTGTGGGAGTGTCAATTCGAAGCATCTATATATCTCCTTCATAATGAATAATGGGCTGTGTGGTGAGATATATATTCACAAGAGATTGATTTACCTTTTCTGCTTCTTTGGCCTCGAAGGCACAATCACCATCTCCTCATCTTTCCCGAATATCTCTTCGATTTCTTCTTCAACATAATGTTGTTTCTCTCATCACTCTTTTTAATATAATTGATCTTAATATTGAATTATTCATTCCATTCCTCAATAGTTTGTATCACATGATCACTAACTTTTATTCATTTTCATCCTCTTTGAGTTATTATAGCTAGCCAATTTGTTCTGCCTTGCCTTTCTTTGTAATTATATTTCTTTGTCTTCTCTTTGTAACATATATATATATGTCCATTGATGCAGCGGTGGTAGGGACTTGAGTGGCAACTTAAGTTAAGTCTCCCTGTTAAGTCTCTGATGCGGTTCAAATCCTAGCAATGGTATTTTCTGCCTTAATATAAGTTACTAGGACTTGTCGAGCGAATTACGTTTGTGGAATCCATCAACAAGAAAGGTCAAGGTCCTTCCTTCATCTCAAAATATTACGGATTGAGATTTGGGTAATGAATGAGTATGGTGTTCCAGCTTCTTGGAACAAAAGATACGTACTTTGACCAGGTCTTGGGTTATTAAGATTCTTAGGATTTTGGAAAGAGGATGAGATTCTTGTTGGAATGGGTAATCAACCCTTGTTTTCTTATAATCCTGATGCTCATCAGCTAGTGAAGGAATTTCCTATTGAAGTAGCACCATCAATGTTTCACGCTTTAAGATGTGTGGAAAGAATTTTTCCCATATCTGTGTTGAACGAGGAAGCCCAAGGTTATTTTTGGACTAAGATGATTGATATGGGAGGGGAAGGAAAAGTTTAGTGGAAACTTTTCAATTTAATCTTACTCTGGAAAGATGTTTGGAATCCAAATCAAACATGCAGCTTCTTTTTCCCTTGGGTCTCCTTAAAGGAAGCTTGGACTCACCCCCTTATTTATTGTTTAAATAATGTGGTCTTTATTAATGTAGCATTGTATTCATTATCAATTTCAACTTATGTTTCATTTGGGAAACTTCTCCAGCATATGTGTTTCATCTTGTATTGTATGTGTGGATGATTTCATCCAGGTTTTCTTATAAAGGTACTAAAGTTTTTGTGTTTTGGTACTTGTTTGTTGGAGCAAATTGTAAGAAATTTGGAATTTCATTCCATTTAAGGTGTAGCAAGAGTAAATCCTAATGAAGTTTTAGCATTTTCTTTTCTGTTTTTATCAGATATTATTTTTGTTCCTGAAGAATGAGGAATCTAGTTAATCTTGGATATTTATGAAGATTTGATTAGATTTAAGTTTCTTCTAGAGGATTCTATATAGTGTTTTCTATTTATAACCTTATTAAACAAATGCAAATAAAAATTTCAAATCCATGGAGTTCCAACCATGTTCATAGCATTATGTCAATCGAAATCCTTAAACATTCTAATTGCTTGTCAAAAGATGAGTAGTGTGACAACAATGACTTCTTACTCCTTGTGATTGGCACTACAAGAAATGATAATGACAGTATTTGAATCCTCTACATTTACTCACAGTATTTTTTTTTTTTGGTATTTTAGAGAGTGAAAGAAATAAGTCGAGAGGGAAAATATGGGTCCTATAAAATAATGAATATGTGAGGTCCACATTTTTCTCTTTCTATAATGTACAAGTGCAGAGAATCCATTTTTCCTTAGTAATCCAGTTGTATTGTGCAAAACAAGATTGCATCAGCTACATTTTTATTTTTTATATTTTTTTTGTAGAGTAAGAGAAAAAAAAAGAGTGTGGGTCCCATAAAATGATAGATGTGTAAGATTCAAACTTTCTTTTTCTATCTCTATTTTTTTATTCTCTATATTATATATTATATATTATATAATATATATGCATATATACACCCCCAACACACACACACACATTACTAGGGGCTTGGCTTGCCCGTTATGTATGTAACGTTTGAATTGATTTAAAGTTGAAAATTATATTAAATTTGAATATTGATAAAAGAGTAAGTTTAGGACTAATTTGAGAAATTATAAAAATATGTAAGACTCATCTACAATAAATAAAATATTTAGGACCAATTTGAAATTACCTCATATGGGGACAGTGAGTGGGGAGAGAGAGTGGTGGCATTTTTTAATTTTTAATTGTTTTTTTTCATTTTTTAATTCATTTATTTTTTTAAAGAAGTGGGGAGAGTGAGTCGTGAAATTTTTTAATTGTTTTTTGTATTATTTAATTCATTAATTTTGACCAACCATTAGTACCACATATAATATAGTATAGATATAGATACATATAATTTAATTAAAGAAAAAATATTTTGGTCTTTAAAATTATACCAACTCAACAAGTCAGTACTTATGATTGGATTTGGATCCTTCACACTTGCTCTTTGTATTTTTTTTTTGTGTATTTTAGAAAGTTAATGAAAAAAGTAGAGAGAGAAAATGAGTCCATACTAATAATAAACATGTGAGGTTCACATTTTTATCTCCCAAGTGCAGAGAACCCACTTCTACCTTAGTAATCCAATTGTGTTGTGCAAAACGGGATTGAATTATTTACATTTTTATTATTTATATTTTTTGTAGAGTAAGAGAAAAAAAAGAAGAGAAAGAGAAAAAAAAGCGTGAGTCCTATGAAATGATAAATGTATAAGATTCCCACTTTCTTTCTCTATCACTTTTTTATTCTCTATAATATATATTATAATATATATACATATATATACACCACACACAATGTTATACATATATATGTAAAAGTAATAATTTCGTCCTTAAATTTTACATCAACTATCAATTTTGTCTTCAATATTTTTTTGCAGTCAATTTCGTCCCCAATGTTTTACATTTTGATCAATTTTATCATTTGACTAACTTATTTTAATAAATTAACAACATCTTGCTCATATTTTTTAATCTGAGTTAGGATTTGAATTTTTTTTCTATCAAATTTAAATTATATATCATTAATTAAGTGAATTTTGTCTTTGGCCAAAAAAAAAAAAAGAGTAGATTTTATCGTTAATATTTAGCTAAAGTAATAGCAAAGGATAAAATTGACCATAATGTGAAACATTGGGGACGAAATCGACAAAAAAAAAAAAGATTGGGGATGAAATTGACAATTGATGTAAAGTTTGAGAACGAAATTAGTGCTTTTGCCATTTTTTTTAATTAAGTTATATTTGTCGTTGACAATAGTAAACTAATAACCTTATCGTCATACAAATACCTCAATGTTGGGACACCTGGCTTAAATTTTAAAGTTACTCAATACTCAAAATCAATATTTGAACCCCTATATTTAATTAAGGATAGACAAATTTCTACTATTCAACTACACCCCTCGATTTTTCTTTTTGTGCAAAGTTTTTTAAAGTACTAAATGAAATTTTCATTATGTCAATCATTTGACGTGTAAAATAAGCTGTAAAATGTTCCAAAATGGTTTTCGTAAAAGGCCCACCTTTTATAAAGAGAATGAGCCTTATTCTCTTGGAAGAGGCCCAAAACATTTGCTTTATGTGTAGGTAATGTTTTATTTGTGCTATATAAAGCACAACCACCAAATGACCCCTTACATTTAGCACGACAGCCCTAACATAAAATTAGGGTTTCTCTTTCAAACTTTTTGTTAACAACTTCGACACAACAGCGATGGAAGGGTGCAACGAAGATGAAAACGATGAGGAAGCAGACAAAGAAATTATGGCAAAATATGAGATCTTGACATCAAATCAATGGATTACCAAATGGTATGTACATATTTGATCATCGATTATGTCCTTAATTCAATATTCATCTAGATAGAGTATAAAACTTTGTTGCTTTTATATACTAAATTGAGTCACTACGTAATCATTTTTAAAAATGATGGAAAAAATTGAATATTATTCTGAATGTTTCGTTTTATGGGTTTGTGTGATTTGAGGTAGATATTGTTAGGCATTTCTTGAAAATTATTAGGTTTTGATGTTTACCAAAGTTCAAAGTAACTAAAGAGGACTGGATTTGAGATTGTTTAGTATTTGTTGAATAACACTAGAGTATGTTCAGTTTTAATTTGGGTGCCTCTCATAGAAGTATGCAACCCCTTTCTAATCTGTCTAATGAGCAACATGAACTTGGACAGTTATGGCATCATCTCGGATGCTACCAAGAGAGCATTTCAAAAGCAGTAGAGCATTTCAATTGAGGTGAGTGTACTTGTTTTACTTCAATAAGTTTCTGATACAAAGTCTAATTATATTAATTGCTTAATATCTAAATTATAATTCCATAATTATATATATATATACACTATACATTGGATAGGTGGAGTAACAGACATAACCAAATGATCACCATTGTTGATGTCATCGTCATCATCATCCTCATTGGCATTAGCAACAAGAGCTGGAATATATGCTAGTGCTAGGAATGTCTCTTTTATGAACTTTTTTGTTTCTCTTTGGACGGTGTGGGAGTGTCAATTCGAGGCATCTTTATATTTCCTTCATAATGAAGAATGGGTTGTGTGGTGAGATATAAATTCACAAGAGACTGATTGAATAAATCATACCGTGCTCTCATCACCGACCCTACCTTCATCAAGAAACACTTTGAACTCTCCAAAAATCAGCCAGGCTTGTTAGCCTTTCATTTTCAAAGAGGACATTCTACAAAGT
This sequence comes from Chamaecrista fasciculata, assembly GCA_003254925.1. Classification (NCBI taxonomy): domain Eukaryota; kingdom Viridiplantae; phylum Streptophyta; class Magnoliopsida; order Fabales; family Fabaceae; genus Chamaecrista; species Chamaecrista fasciculata. The sequence goes on from QANZ01007536.1 coordinate 263,712, forward strand.
TTCTTGCTTGTGAAATATCAGAACCTGCTGTCGATCTAGAGCTTCTGCAGCAACCAGACAGAAAAGTGGTTGAAATCACACCACATGGTCCTAGCAATGGTATTTTCTGTCTTCAACTCTTCATATAAGTTATGAGGACTTGTCTAGCGAATTACGTTTGTGGAATCCATCAACAAGAGAGGTCAAGGTCCTTCCTTCATCTCAAAATCTTAGTTCCTCTACAGCTGACTTCTTCACATATGGATTTGGTCTGGTTCTTGAAACAAATGACTACAAGGTTGTCAACATTGTCGCTGATGGGAACTATAACATAGAGCAGAGCAAACCTTTTGTAGCTGAGGCATATAATCTTAGTACTAATTCTTGGACAGAAATCGATACTACTGAGTCTGCTTATAACTTAGTTTCTCCAGCGTTTGGTTCCTATCTAAAGGGCATTTATCATTGGTTGACCCTTGGTCTTCAGGACGAGTTGTGATACATTTTCAAAAATGAAATTGCCCACTGTTTCTGAAGATAATACATTTCAGAAACTCATGGATTGTAATATTGCGGTTATGAATGATTCTATAGCTTATGTTAAGGAGTATTGTTTAAAATATTCATCAAGTAGTCGAATTGAGATTTGGGTAATGAATGAGTATGGTTTTCCAGTTTCTTAGAACAAAAGATACGTAATTGGACCAGGTCTTTGGTTATTGAGATTCTTGGGATTTTGGAAAGAGGATGAGATTCTGGTTGGAATTACCCTTGTTTTCTTATAATTTTGATGCTCAAGGTTTGGAATTTCCTATTCAAGTAGCATCATCAATGTTTCACACTTTTAGAAATGTGGAAAGTATTTTCCCCATATCTGTGTTGAACGAGGAAGCTCAAGGTTATTTTTGGGAGGGGAAGGAAAAGTTTAGTGGACACTTTTCAATTTAATCTTAGTCTTGAAAAATGTTTGGAATCCAAATCAAAGATGCAACTTGTTTGCTTCCTTTTTCCCTTGGGTCTCCTTAATAGAAGCTTGGACTCACCCCCTTATTTATTGTTTAAATAATGTGGTCTTTATTAATGTAGCATTGTATTGATTATCAATTTTAACTTATGTTTCATTTGGGAAACTTCTCCAGCATCTGTGTTTCATCTTGTAGTGTATATGTGGATGATTTCATCCAGGTTTTCTTATAAAGGCTCTAAAGTTTTTGTGTTTTGGTATTTGTTTGTTAGAGCAAATTGCAAGAAATTTGAAATTTCATTCCCTTTGAGGTGTAGCAAGAGTAAATCCTATTGAAGTTTTAGCATTTCTTTTTTCTGTTTTTATCAGATATTATTTTTGTTCTTGAAGAATGAGGGATCTAGTTAATCTTAGATATTTATGAAGATTTGATAGTTTTTAAGTTTCTTTTAGAGAAATCTATATTGTGTTTTCTACTTATAATATTATTATAAAAGTGCAAATAAAAATTTCAAATTCATGGAGTTCCAACCATGTTCATAGCATTATGTCAATCAAAATCCTTAAACATTCTAATTGCTTGTCAAAGATGAGTAGTGTGACAACAATGGCTTCTTACTTCTTGTGATTGCATTTGAATCCTCTACATTTACTCACTGTGTTTTTTTTTTTTTGTGTATTTTAGAGAGTGAAAGAAAGAAGTAAAGAAAGAAAGTATGGGTTCCACAAACGAGTCTCTTTCTTTCTCTTTCTATAACGTACAAGTGTAGAGAATCCATTTATGCCTTGGTAATCCTGTTGTATTGTGCAAAACGAGATTGGGTCAGCTACATTTTATTTCTATATTTTCACACACACATATATATATATATATATTACATATAATTTAATTATAGAAAAACTATTTTGGTCTTTGAAATTATACCAACTTAATAGGTCAGTACTTCCTTCTGATTGGATTGAATTATTTACATTTTTATTATCTATATTTTTTGTAAAGTAAAAGAGAGAAAAGAAGTGAAAGAGAGAAAAAAAAGTGTGGGTCCTATGAAGTGATAAATGTGTAAGATTCTCACTTTTTTTCTCTAACTCTTTTTTATTCTCCATAATATATATACGTATATATACACCACACACACCCACACATACTTACACATACTTATTCTCCATAATATCTTATTTTGGTCCTTAATGATTACCAAGAGTTCCATTTTGATCTTTAATATTTTTTAGTTCTGTTTTGGTCCTTAAATTTTTCTAAAAATTTGATAATTGATCTTTAATTATTGAATGTGACCATATTTCTCTTGTTTCAAACCCGAAGTTTCTCAAAAAATATTAGGAACCACAACAAATTTTTGAGTAAAAATTCAAGACTAAAATAAAATTTTGGCCAAAAAAAATTTTCGGCCCCCCTAACCAAAAATCCTGGCTCTGGCTCTGCCCCTGCTTACACGTATATATACTAGGAGCTCTGCGTGTCCTAACAGACACACAAATATTCAATTAACGTTTAAAATGACTTAATATTGGAAAACAAACCTAGAATAGGGAACCGTTAATTGACATGAGACGTTTTTTTGAATTAATTTAATCACATGGCGTGGGGATGGGGTGATTGTTTTACATGGAGGTCTTGTTTTTATGTATTATGAACGTGGGGTGGTTTATATATATATATATATAGGGAAAATTACACTTAATTACTCACCGTAAATTATGTGTTCAATTGCAATATCTCACCTAATCTATGAAAAATGGCAATTAACCCCCCACCAATTTATTAATTTTGTAGTAATGCCTCCCCAACTGTTAATAATACTGTTATTTTATATCTTTTAAGTCCTTATAAGTTGTATAAATACTTCATAAAATAGTCGAATAAGATAATTACCCTTATAATAATTTAAAGTATATCATAAACTTTAATTTTAAATCTTGTTACAGTTTTTTTAATTATATTTTATTCTTTAAATTTACTAGTTTATTTTTACATGATTAGATTCTTTTTCTTCTGTTTATGAAAGGATACTCTAAAATTGATTCTTGTTTACGGAAGACTCTCTCATGACAATGTTCATAATGATTTAGCTGCAAGAGATGAATATAGTTTTAATCTTTTTAATTAAGATTACAAATACGACAATACTCAAATATAAATCTAAAATGTAAGATATTTTAAATTATAAAATTAGTTAGATATAAAGATAATTATGTCATTCAAAATTATTTGATAATTTTATAAGATATGTGCAACTCACATAAGACTTAAAAGATAAAAGGATAACAGCGTTATTAACGGTTGGAGGACATTGTTATGAAATTAATGAATTAGGGAGTTAATTGCTATTTTACATAGATTAGGGGGAACATTGCAATTGAACACAGTTTAGGGTGGATAAATGCAATTTTCCCATATATATATTATTTTATGTATTATATTTAAAATAATTTATTTTATACTATAGTTTTAAAAGACGATTACTAAAACCTTCTCAAACATATAATAATATATATAATAGTATATATTCACCCTTTACAAAAATATCATACATTTATTTCTAATCTCAATCCTTGTGTAAATTGAGAAAGAACAATAAAATCAAACCCAACAAATCTTGTCTTTCTATCTATTTATCTATCTATTCAATACATACTTAACTAAAATGTATAGTTGGTTGGAGTGCTAAGTATTCCAATTTTTTGAGGTCTCAGGTTCAACAGTTCAAGTCTCAGTAGAAACATTCTTGTTGAGAGAACTTCATCTATTATGGGACTTTGAGACTCGAACAAATATTAATCTTTAATTACTAAGTAGAGAAAAATCTTGGTAGTTGTGGCTCATATACTTATACTATTAGGCACCCCTCTACAAGTGACCCCAGGACTTGAGCTAGCCATAAGCAACTCATAAGGTGGAATCCCAGGCCCACACCTATTTCTAAGATTAGGGTCCTTATTCCTCTTCTCAATCTCCTTCTCTATCCTTTTCACCTCCATTGAGAACCTATAAAACCCCTCAATGATCTCATTGTCCCCACACCAATCTTTAAGGTCCTTCCTCTGCCCCAAATACTCCTCACTCTCTGAATGCTGTGAAAGCATATTCACCACAGTTAAAAACTTAGTAGTCTGAAACAAATTAGGCATTGACCCCAAAAGGTACCCTTCAGGGTCCTTCATGAACCCTTCATCTCCTTCTTTGGGTAATAGCTTCCTCATAAGTGGAGGCCTCATTGGGACATACCCTCCATAAGGGTATTGTCCAAAATTTACTGCTGAATGTTGAACTGAAGCAATCCAAATCAAGGTGGTGAGTAGGGAAGTGAGGTCACTTGGGCTAGACAATTTGGGCCACCAAGTTGCATGTCTGTGGTCTGCATGGCCCACATTGATGGCTTCATTGTACCAAGCCTGAAGTTCAGTGTCAGATTGGACTGTGGACCCATCACGATAGTAGTAAGTCACATAGCTCCTAACCCAATTCTCTATTGCGAACCATATTGGAAGGCCATCGTTAGCATAGGGATAATCCTCCACCAGGAGTTTTAGCCCATGGGGTTGAGTTGGATCAGGTTCTGCTAGTCCCCTGTAATTTAAGTATTATGAGGTTGATGAGAATAAAGAAGAAAAATTGAACTCTAGAATAAGAAAAATTAATATAAAAGGTTAAAGGGTCATTTTAATCTTAAATGTATGACTTAATGTTTATTTTGGTCCATTATGTTTCAAAATGTTGAAATTGGTTCTAAATGTTGACAAAATATTTTGTTTTGATCCCAAACTATTGAATATGACTCGTTTTAAGTTCAAGCGTGACGAGTTCAGAACTTCATATTGTTCTCAAATAATACTTTCTCTATCCAGTTAGGGTTGTCAGCAAACGAGGTCAAATTGGCCCTAAAAGTAGACCGCTCCTTTTATGGTCAAACAAGCAAAGTTGATCATATCTCTCTCGTTTCAAATTCGAATGCGATGAATTCAGAGCTACGAGTTTTTCTTAACAAATCCTTTGAACTTGAAATGAGAGGCGGGAGAAATATGACCAAATTCAATAGTTTAGGACCAAAATGAAACATTTTATAAATATTTAGGACCAAAATGAAACATTTTGCCAACATTTAGGACCACTTTGAATATTTTGAAACATAATGGACCAAAATAACATTAGGGCATACATTTAGGACAAAAATGACCCTTTGGCCGATATAAAATTGTCAAAACAAGTCCAACTAGCGAGACTATTTATCCATTAAAAAAATGTGAATTAAGTGGATTAGCCTTAAAAAAAAAATGAGTGGGATTAAAGAATTCTTGGACCATTTACAATGCAGATTAAAACTAATAAGTTGAAAGCACAATATATATAGAAACTACATATATATATATATATATAGATAGTATACCTTCTGATGAGATCTGCAGGAAGGGATTCCATATCAAAACGCCACCAATCTCTATAGGCAGCAGAAACAATCTCAACACTGTATTTTCCAGAAGTGAAGTCAGATTCAATGATGCCTCCTCCATTTATTAGAGCCTCACGAGCCAATGCATTTATTTGCAATGTGTCTTTCATGTGAGGCTTTAAAAGCTTCATTATTGGATGCATCACGCTCATTCTTCTATGTGCTGCTATGATAAATGGCTCCATGCATGCGTGTGTCCTCAACCTGCATGTGTACATCAATAGATATAATTAATTATAATCACATCATGGTTGCAAATTGAGGTCCGCAACCGCAATTACGACTGCAACTTATATTGTAACACCCGCAATTGCAGTGAGCGCAACGCAACCGTATCCACAACCGCAACCGCAACCGCAATTTACAACTATGATCAGATCACTAATTCACTTAAATTTGAATATATAATTGTGGAATTGTTAACATATATAATTAACTATTTAGTTTTTATTTTTCCTCTTCTTTTAAGCAACAATTAATATGTCAATATATATATATATATATATGATATAATGTACTTTTCAAGTCTCTATCAATCGTTTTACTATATGTGGTCCTCACAGTACTTGAATAAGTCTGTTAAGTCATAATCAACTACATATATAATAGCCTCAGGCCAAACATATATAAACAGTACGTTGATATATCTTACTGATGTTGTATAGTAGCTATATGTATGTAAAAGTTTATGTGGCCAGCAAATCTCAAAAGCTAGGATGAGATATAGTATTATTGACAAAAAAACAAAAAGCACACATTCAATGAGTTTTTATTTTGGCAAAAACTACTTTTTTAGTCCTCAAAATTTATATCAAATTTCAATTTAGTCCCCAAAGTATAAAAAGTTAAAGAAATATTAACTTACCAATGATGTACAAGCTGGTGGGTACCGGAATCATTGGAGCAAACATGGGCTTTGGCAAGTTCCCAAAGCCAATAAGACTTGGAATCCAAAGGAGGACTAAGGACTTGTTTGGATGCACGATCTTCTTCAGATCCCTCTGGAAGACTAAGTTCTATTGCAATTGGCTTCAAAGTTCCAATTTGGGTTAAGAGAAAGATAGTACGAGTTGCATAAGCTTTCCTATCTTCTTCTTCACTATTAATGCCTTTCAGAAAGGGTAGATATGTGTCATGATAATCTAGTATGTATAGTTTTTTCTCCGCCAATGCCTGTCCAAATTTAAAAATAAAAAAAATTAATTAAATGCAAAATAAATATAAAATTTTGTTTATAGATGAATATAGAGTAAACTATGATCATTTTTTTTTGTGACAGAAAATTTAGGTGAGTTGGGCCCCGGGGCTCACCAAGGTCAGAGTATGCCTCCAAACTCTATTAGCCCTTACAGAGGTACTTATAGATCATATACTAACAAGGTCCTCACATCACCAGCGAAAATCGACCTCACGACCTTGTAGGTTATGAGTCGACTTCTTACTAACTGAACCAACCTTTTGTTGGCTAACTATGATCAATTTAACCCCTGAATTATGTGAACCTTCTTGAAATTTTGAAATATTTGATTTAAGCTCCAAAACCTTATAATTTGTTGCAATTTAGTCCATTCAAAGATTTTTTTTTTATGTAAGTCCATTCAGAGATTGAGTTGCACTTTGCACACAACTTGAGCTTTTATAAAGAGACTAATTTGTAACTAAGGGCTAAAATGTTAATTTATTCAATATATTTTGATATATATATATATATATATAATACCTGTTGTACGGACATGCCGTGGAGATGGGGAAGTAAGTGGTCGTCTTTAAGAGCAGACTCTACTTGTGAACCGTATATGGATGGATCCAAGGCACTCACTGGAGGAAAACTCTATGGAAATTTCAGAAAAGAAAAAAAGAATGAGAATATTATTTTTTTAATTATTACTTTAAATTAATATATACTATATAGTGAATATTTAAGAAATTAATTGAAATATTATATAAATATATATTCTTACTTCTAGCCTTTTTATGCTTAGAGGGTTGATGCCCGCTAGTGTTTGACGCCCAAGTTCCTCGTCACGGATGCAAAAACAACTATTCCCTACAATTGCATGCATATATAATCATTAAAATTTAGGTAGAATTTCATGAAATTTAAATAATCAGCTGAGAATTTAAAATTTTTGTGTATGCATGCATCATATTATATATAAATAAATAATTCTGTACGTATATATGTATATATGTACCTCTGATAATGTTCGGAGTGCTGAATTTAAAGTAGTCATCCAAAGAATCCTGGATCATGGAGCTGAAATCTGAAGGAATATTAGTTCCCTTGATTTTGTCGCTGTTCTTGGTGTCATCATCGGACTTAATTTCTTGATTATTATTTTTATTATTGTAAATGCTGGTGCAATCGGAAAGCTTCTTGAAAGATCCACATTTAGTAACGCAAGTTCTGAAGAAAGGAATCAAATTGCGAGTGATTCCTTTGGTCCTTTCAACGTCAAGTGCTTCCAATCTATGCTCGTCAAATGCTTCGTCTCTTGGCACGTATGTCTCATTGAATGAATTCACAGGACTCTCAGCTCTCTTATCTGTTCATAGTTCATACAAATATGAATTAATTTCATTACAAAGATATATATAATTAATTAAAACTTTGGATTAATAATTAGAATGGAATATTTTGATACCTGTAATGGAAGAAGGACGACCAGTTCGGCAACGTCTAGGATAAGGGTAGAGTTGGTCCCCACCAAATATAGGTCTTTGGTGATCTTTGCCTTTATCTGGATTTCCCAAATCATTGTACAAATCAAAGTCATACACTCTCTCACTTCCTTTTCTCACTCCTTTTCCATCTCCCCTTATTTTTCTTAGCTCTTCTTCTCTAACTTCTCTCACTCCTCTAGGTGTCTCACTTGGCAAGTATACCTGTTAATTCACATTTAAATCATGTTAATTATATATCAAGCAATCTCAAGTATATATATAATTAAGGACTAATTAACAAGGGATTCATCCAAGTGATAAGTAACATAGATTGGAATTAATGGAAGCAAAACTTCAAAAACAAGATCACATGGCCAGGCAAACATGCGTGATTCCAAAAGCAAGGGAAACCACAAATTAATCAGAGTAATAGGATACAAGAAAAATAATAAAAATTTGGCCAAAATATACTTTTGGCCTCATATCTTTTGCTCAAGTTTCAATTTAGTCCTATACTCTTGTAGATTTTTTGTTGCACTTTTAGTCCTATATCTTTTGCTCAAAATTTACTTTGGTTTCGTATCTTTTTTTATTGTATTTTTTGTCTCATATTTTTTTGTCAGATTATAAATTTGATCTCATATTTTTGGATCATGTGCATAATTAGTCTCAAATCTTTACAGAAAGTTCCACCATCAATCCCACCTGACTCAAAAATATGACACAAATTCTGTAACTTGATCCAAATTGAAACCTGAGCGAAAAATATTCAAACAAAAGTGTACGTACTTTACCGAAAAAGTTGATCGTGTATATATATATATATTAAAGTATGATATACAAGCTAAGTAAGTTTTATTGGCCCATCATTGTCATCATATATATACTTAATTGTTCATATATATTTGGCTTATAGTCTTTGCACTGATGCACTTTCTTCGCCAAAATAAGAATAATAAATTAAAGTGAGAGCCACCACTTTAGGAATAAGATACTTTCATTACCACCTGAAGATTCAGACAGATAAATATCTTGTTAATTAATATTGAATTAACGTACGGTTAAGAAATAAAAAGGAAAGAAAGATATATATATATATTACCTTGTTAGTGAAGAAGATTCGTTCCTCGGGATGAATCCTTTGAGGTTGAACCCAAGAATTACAAGTAAAATTGATTATGTCTTCAATCACAATGTCTTCCAAAAATAACTCCTTCTCAGATTTGTTTATCACACTAATAGCTCCTGGCAACCCAAAATCTGAGTCTATCTCAAATTCCACTTTATAAGTCGTTGTTTCTGACCCATCCTTCAAATCCTTCAGCCACTCCAATACACTGTTCTTGGACCTTTTTGCCTCCCTCGTTTCTTCAATTTTATACCCCAAAAGAAAAATTAATGGCGTCAAATTAAATACAATTTAAAATATTTACTGTACGTACTTGATTAGTACAGTTATTCACTAAAGACTATTATGTTTTTTTTAAAAAAAATGTAAAGACTAACATGTTGACCATGTGCAATATGTTGTTTTGTTCAGATTTTCACATAAGATTAAAAAAAATCACTTTTTTGTTTTCAATTTCTAACTGTCACCTTCTAAAAAAAGTTCATAGAATAGATGAAGTTCAAGAAATGGTTAAAAAATCACTTTATATTATCTCTATGATTTTGAATAATTAAAGTGTAAAATCGAGACTTTTTTTAGGGATGGAAGAGGGACCAAATTATATATATTTATACGTAGTTTAATTTGATATATTCTCATAGGTACAAAAAGAAATACATATATATATATATATATAGTACACTTACTAGGGTCAATTTCAGTGCTGACTAGCTGCAAAACAATGGGGTCTAATATGCCTCTACTTCCACCATTCATATTGTTGAAGGCATCATCAAAACCTTGAATCACCTTCGTCATTATCTCCTTCTCTATACTACTCTTACTACACCTCAGACTTACATTCCCGGTCACCGTCACGGTCGTCGGCACCGGCTTGGATCTTCCGGCCGACAACACATTATCCTCCTTAGTAATTAAAGTTGGAGCTTGATGAACTTGTTGCACCATCTTCTTCAACTCATCATGATGATGAGAAGACGACGTCGTTTGAACCCATGAGCAATGGAAACTAGGGTTAGTAACCCTGATCTGCTTCTGGGTACAACGTTGTTTCAGATGAAATAATAATTTTCCTCTTAAAGCATAATCCAAACCTATAGGCTGACCCAAGATTTCTTTTGCCATTGGAAAATCAAATTGAATGTATACACTATATATTAATGAAGTAGTGTAAAAATATGTTGTGTGTGTGTGTTTTGTTTTTGTAACGATTACACTAGCTATCTGTAGATGACTATGGTTGGAAACTAAAAATATTGTATATGGCACTAGTTGCTAGTTAACGTTGCTATGTGTTAATATGGGAAATGAGCATGACATGCATTTATACTAAAGAGAAAGAGAGAAGCTTCCAAACTCCTTATTAAGTAATACGTACGTCATACGCGTCCCAACGTGTGGATTACAAACGTTAGTGTGTATATTATTGCATCAATATAATTAACATTGCAAATCACGTTTTATTTATTTATTCATTTTATTCAGATATCTACAAAACTATTACCAACTGCGAAAGTTCAAAATTTTATGTTATACATCTTAATCTATTATATATCTATTTTTTTGCTGATATATATACATGCATATATATGTGTGTGTTTGTGTGTAGTGTGTTTTCTTAGAATAAACATGCAAGTTAATTTTTAAAAGATATACAGTACTTCTATTAAAAAAAAAGATATGCAGTACTATATATACTCACATTTAAGATAATAAAAGTTGTTAAATTAATATAATTTAGCTTTTTAATTAGGGATATTATTTTTCAAGAACAAAAGGACTAAAATAGTCTGCTTACATGATTTTTAAGAATTGAAGTATATAAAATGAACTTTTAAATATTGGATTGTCAATTAATGTATATTTTAAACATCAGCTTATTAATTATGGGTTAACTTTTTTTATACTATTATTTTTAACTAACTACGGGGTAAGATTGTAAGACTTTATTTTTTCCAAAGAAAAAATATAACATGAAAGAGTTTTCAATTAGTAAGTATTATTTTACTTTTACACAACTTATTATTGGGTGGGATAGGATTAATTATGAATTGAAATGGGTGGATAGCTGGTGTATTTTTCACTATTCACATCTATATATATATATATATATCTATTTCAAATATTTTATCCATCGTTTATTTGAAGAAAAAGCATAATTTTTGGTATTTTCATTTGTTCATCCATATTAGACGAATGTAAGTCGGGGTGTTTAAACTTCAGTTTAGATCGATTTTGACATTTTTTCAACTAAACCGAACGGATTGGATGACAACAAAAATCATCCAATCAATCCGGTCATTTTGAGCCAATCGAACCAATCCAAATTGACTTCAATTGGTTTGGATTGGATGAGTTAATTGGTTTTCTATATATTTATTAAAATAAAAATCTAAAAAATAAAAAAATATATATGTAAAAAAACCAGAAAATATAAAAAAGAGATAAANTCAAAACGTAAGAAAAGAAAGTAAATTAAGATTTTAAGTGAATTTACCCAAAAAATACAAAAAATCTCTCTCTCTCTGCTCACGACCAAGCTCAAACAAAACCTGCTCCGCCGGAAAACCTGCCTAGAAACCGCCGCCTACCGCCGTCGATCTGGTCTGTGCAAAGCCCGCCGCGAAACACCGCTCCGATGCACAACTCCGCCGTGAAAAACGAGTCACGTCCACTGTTCGCGCACTCCGTCAAATCTGTCGCGAACCGGAGCGAACCGCCGGGAATCAGAGAGAGATCGGCGGCGGAGTTGTGCGAACAGTTGACGGAGTGCGCGAACAGTGGTTCCCGGCGGTTGACGGAGTGCGCGAACAGTTGACGGAGAGTTGACGGCTGAGATGTGCGAACAGTTCCCGGCGGTTGACGGTGTTTCGCGGCGGAGTTTGAGAGATTGAGAGAGAGAGAGAGAGAGAGAGAGAGAGGGAGGGAGAGAGAGAGAGAGAGAGAGAGAGAGAGAGAGAGAGAGAGAGA
>QANZ01007536.1:276018-306719 GCA_003254925.1 Chamaecrista fasciculata
AGAGAGAGAGAGATTTTTTGTATTTTTTGGGTAAATTCACTTAAAATCTTAATTTACTTTTTTTTCTTACGTTTTGATCCTATTATAAAAAGAAAAGGACCTTAATATAAGAAAATAAAACTTTTGGGGATGAAAGTTTATTTTTCCTCTTTTTTTAACGGAAAAATGGATGGAAAACGTTAGAGGGACCAACTTTTTCAAGTTTTGCATAACTAAGGGACCAATATGGAACAAAAAATAACTGGGGGACCTATTTGGAACAAGGAGCATAACTGGGGGACCAAAATAGGACTTTGGCCATAAGAAAATTAGGTTTAGAGATGGGGATGTTTATTTATGGTTCGGTCAATTTTTAGTTTTCAAAACCAACCGAATTGAATTAATCGGTTTCACTTTTCTTCATCCAATCCAACCGATTAGATAATCGATTTTGGTCGGTCGTGATCGATTCAGATTGGATTAAATTAGTTGAATTTTATTAAATTGCATCTGAACTGCCCTAAATTTAAAATATATACTCTACACTAGCTAATCCAATATCCTATGGGTGATTGTATATACTACACTATATGTGATATCCTGATACTTGATATATAGATATCAACATTTTATTTTATTTTTTCATATAAATATTATCGTATACCTCCAATTATTAGTTGAAAGCATTACCTTAGATAATAGGATTAGACCAGAGGTATTTAAAATTGAACCAAACCAAATCACTAAATCGATAAATTAAATTTCAAAAAGTTTGGTTTAGTTTCCGTAATGATTTGACATCTTAATAAACTGATAGAAGAGTTACCTTTAACTCTGTCCAAAACTTAATTACCTGAGTCAGTTAGTATAGTTGATGTATCACATGATTAGTTAGGTAGTTTTGCTTAGCTGTATTTCTGTTTAGTTTCAGTTAGTTCTTCTCTGTATTCTATAAATACTTAACTCTTGTAAACTTCAGATTAATTAAGTCAATACATTGCATTCTTCACTTTCCTAATTGCTTAGTTTTCTCTCTCTATTTCATTTCTTCATCATAAACTAAACCAAACCATTGTGCATATTTTTTTCTTTAAAATAATATGCATCTTAAATGCATGTATGGCATTTTGATAATTGTGAAGCTATCTAATTAAATTATTGCAGTATTATATATCTTTTTCTAACTTTATTTGAAACCTTTAAATTTTAGTTGTATCACACAAAATTTTTCAATGACTTAATGTAATATGTCATCTTTTAATGCAACAATTTTTTTTTTCCTATTTTTAAATTTGATAGTTCCCATTAGTATATTGTTTATAATAATTAGGCTTGTAATAATAATGTTTGTAATATATATAAGGTAGAAATAGAAATGTGTTTATTGATATATTAGTTAGACTTAAGTGCACTTTTGGTCTCCTAACTTTCAGAAAGGTCTCAATTTGGTCCCCTAACTTTTTTTGTTGCAATTTTGATCCCCTAACTTTTGAAAACGTCTCAATTTGATCCCCTAACTTTTTTGTTGCAATTTTGGTCCCCTAATTTTTGAAAATGTCTCACCATTGGTCCCAAGTTAGGGGACCAAAATTGAGACTTTTGCGAAAATTATGGGATCAAAATTGCAACAAAAAAAGTTAGGGGACTAAATTGAGACATTTGCGAAAGCTAGAGAACCAAAAGTGCACTTAAGCCTATTAATTAATTACAGAGTTGACAATAATTAAACTTCAAAATCTCTTACTAAATTACTAAAACCATTGTTTACTGATTTGGTTTTATTTGATTTGACATTTTTTTCAAATTACTTGGTCACAATTTTTTTTATATTAATATGAGCAATTCAATTTAAAAAATTACTTTAAACTGCCAAAAGCACCCAACAAAGATCCCTAGATAGGATATTAGCATCGTCATGAAATTTAGGGTTTGTTTAATTTCTCTTTAAGAATAATTTTTTAAAATTATTTTAAGAGTTTAGAGCAATATTTACTATTTTCTATTGTTTAGATTTTAAAAACAATATTTAATATTTTGAATTTTAAAACTAAAAAATAAACCAATATTATTAAACATGATTTTTATTATTTTTTTAAATAGAAAACTATTTTTAGAGAAGGAAATCAAACAAGCCCTTAGTTTTTCCAAAACAAATACTATTGCAAGATGCCTACCCAGAAAAAAATACTATTGCAAGAAATTTTATTTTTAGTCGGTGAATACTATTTTTAGACAAACCATTACGATCGACTGAATTGCACGAAAATCTATAGTGCTGATCAATAAATTTAATTAAAATGTTTATTGATAAAATTAAATATGTCAATTAATGTATGCCTCAATAAAACTCAATTAATTTTAAGACACACACATCTATATATTTGGCTTTATTGCATGCAGAGGGTATATTCTACACTTTTTAACATAAAAAAGATACTAACATACTTTTTTCCATGGATGGTCCAAGGTCCAAAATATAAATTTAATGTGATGGATTGATTATTACCTCACTTTTTTGTACAAATTGAAAATCTGCAAGTCTTGGATGAACCGAAAAAAGAAGTCACGGGTTCAATAGGCAAAAGACAAATGTCAAAAATGTTGAGGGTGAATAACAGCATTTTATTAGAGAGCGTAGAGACCCTCAATTTCCATTTGTTTCTATCTTCATAAGTCAAACTCACTTTATTCTCCACCTACCCAATTATATTTCACCTACTCTTTTGTTCTCCAAAATTTATTGTCCAACGGTCCATTTTTTTTCTTTATAAACTAACCAATTTCACCATTCACTAACAAACACAGTAAAAATCACCCAAAAGAGACATGAATTATTTCTCTTCTTACTCTTGAAGCTTTGGATCATTTCCTCTTTTTAAACTTGGATCATCATTTTATTAAGGTAAGTAATTTTATTTTGTGATTATTACTTAATAAATATATTGTTGCATCTTCCAAAAAGATAATTGAATTTTTGTCATTTTTATTAATTTTATTAATTTTCGGGTTTCCCTTTTTTAGATTTTTTTTGTCATATTAAATTAATTTGGTTGCATTATTGTAATTAAATAATGAATGTTGTTTAAATTGTTGTATTAATTATAGTGTGTAGATTAATACATTATTGCAACTTGCAAAAAATATATAATAGAACTTTTTGCTTATAATTTTTTATTATATTAAATTAATTTTGTTTCATTGTTATAATTTATTAAAACTAATATTAAACTCTGTTTAGATTTGAAAATACATAATAGTTTGAAAATAATTTTGGGTCTAATATTTATAGAATTTAATTTGTTTGAATAGGAATGTGAGATAGGAAAATTTCTTTACACATTCTCTCATCAAGTTTGGAATCAAGGTTAGTAAAATGTAATTATTAATCATTTATAGGTTACGTAATTTATTTTTTTAATTTATTTATTATTATTATTTCATTCATATTGTAATTATAATTTTATAGTTCGATATGAATTATCTCATAGTCAACTTAATTAGTTGAGTTATTTATTTTACTTATTATTTTTATACTAATTATTAAATATTTTATAAAATTTATTAAGTATTTTATTTTTTAATATTATTGCTAAAGTTTTGTGGTTAATGTTATTATTATAATATAATCATTGAAATTGTTACTAAATATTTAATATTGTTTTTCTAATTTTTTTAGTCATTTGAGT
Organism: Chamaecrista fasciculata; assembly: GCA_003254925.1. Taxonomy (NCBI): domain Eukaryota; kingdom Viridiplantae; phylum Streptophyta; class Magnoliopsida; order Fabales; family Fabaceae; genus Chamaecrista; species Chamaecrista fasciculata. Next base: position 279,684 of record QANZ01007536.1, read on the forward strand.
GATTTTTTTTTGTTGAGTTACTTATTTAAATGTATTATTGTTGTTAATTATTTGATTTTGTTAAAATCATATTTGTTAAATCATTATATGTTATAATCATATTTGTCAAAATTAATTAGATGGAATGAATGGATAAATAAATTGTTAATTGTTATTTTGTTGTAGTTTTAATGGCAAATCATATTCGTGCTACAATATATAGTGGGGGAGCCATTCAGAACACAGATCAAGGAGTTACATTTTCTTGCCCACAACCGAGACCTATAAAATTTAATATAAATATAAATTATGAAGCATTGAGAGGAATGATTAGTCAAAGGCTTAAATTACCTCAAAATGAAGTGGTGTCACAAATTGTGTTTAGGGCACCTTCATTATTAAGTCCTCCATATTATATTCCTCTATACGTAGAAGATGATGATAGTTTAAACTGCATGATTGACTACTATAAAGATGTTCGAGACCAGTTTGGATTCATAGAGCTATATGTGAATACTAAAATTGTTGGCTTCAACCTTAATACAACCACTGAGGAGGGACAATGCTCAGTTCCTCAGTCAATGTACGATGAGGGAAGTTTTCAACAGACTCAACATACAAATATGGTTTATGAACATCAGAATTTCCCGAGCTCGTCACAACAACCAGCTATGACAGGCGGATTTAATCTAAATGAGGTTCCTTTTGTTGATCCAGCTGCTGATGGTGCAAATGACGACGATGATTTTGTGGAAGAAAATGTTCATGCAGGTGTTGATTTCGTGGAACCTGCTGATGTTCCTGAGTTTTTTTCCCAAGTTGATGTTGATGCTGCCCAGGATCCGGGTTTACAATACAATATTACTAGAAACCATGGAGACCAGGACTTTTATGTTGGTCTTCGATTTCCAGACAGAGATTCTCTTAGGCAAGCAGTGAAGATGAATGCGGTGAGAACCCACCACTCATTCTTAACTAAGAAATCAAATCATAAATATCTTGACTACAGGTGCGATGATAGCTCTGGGACATGTCCATGGAGGATTAGAGCATGCAGAGTACCTAAGTCAAATGAATGGCAAATCAGAATTGTTGGAGGACCACACGAATGTATGGGTGAAGATATAAATGAAGATCATTCAAAATTGAACTCAGATGTAATTGGGGCTTCAATTGTGCCCATGGTTCGGGCAAATCCCAGTGTTCGTATCAGTTCGATAGTTGAAAGAGTTCATGCACTGCATGGGTACACTGTTTCATATAAGAAAGCATGGCTTGGTAAAGAAAAGGCACTTGAGATTGTTTACGGGGATTGGGATAAATCCTATGCAAGACTTCCTCGTTGGTTCGCCGCTGCTGAACATTTTATGCCTGGAACAATTGTTAGATGGGAACACAAGCATGTTGATGTGGAGTCCAATCGTGCTGTATTTCAACGTGTGTTTTGGGCATTTAAGCCATCTATTGATGCCTTTCAGTACATGAAACCTATGATTCAAATTGATGGGACTCATTTATATGGACGATATAAGGGAACATTACTGATTGCAACATCCCAAGATGGCGATGGAAAATTATTGCCAGTTGCATTTGCTATCGTTGATGAGCGTGAAACAAAGGAAGCTTGGGCATTTTTCTTGTTTCACCTTCGAGCCCATGTGGTCCAAGGGAGACAAGGTATATGCTTAATTTCGGATCGACATCCGTCAATCATAGCTGCTGTTGGAATCCAACAACTAGGGTGGCAACCCCCATATGCTTATCATGTATTTTGCATCCGACATTTGGCTGACAATCTCTACAAGGAGGTCCGCAATAAAGAAGCCAAAAGTTTGTTCGTGTCCATAGGTGGGGTCGTTATTATTTTATCATTTTTCACTATACGATTATGTAAGCTATAATTTTTTTCTGAAGAGTTTTTTTCTCTTTCTATAGGATATATGACCGAGCCACATATGGTTGAACAACAGATGTTAGAGCTCAAACGAATCAGTAAAGGTGCATACAAGTTTGCTGTGGTTATTCCTAAATCACAATGGTGCCAAGCATATGCTGAGGGACGAAGATGGGGGCATATGACGACGAACTTAGCTGAGAGTATGAATAGTGTTCTGAAAGATATGCGTTGTTTGCCTGTAACGGGTTTAGTTGAAGGCACACTACAAAGGAGTATCAAGTACTTCAACGATCGAGCTCAAACAATTATCGCTCAACGCAATGCAGGACGTAAGTATTGTGAATACGTCACAAAAGAATTGAGCAAGAATTCTAACAAGTCAATAGGATGTTCGGTTGAGGTAATTGATCTAAGGAGTCGACTACTTGAAGTAAGAGAACCATATAATAGACTCACCGGCCAAAGTGGGCGAATGTGTAAAGTGAAGTTGGGAGCACGTGAACAAGAACGGATGTGCGACTGTGGGTGGTTTCAAGCGGTTCATTATCCTTGCGAACATGTCATGGCAGCTTGTAAACGTATAAATGTTAGCTACCATAACTATGTTGACAGTGTGTATGAGTTGGAGACTATACTTAAAGCATATTGCACCAGTTTCAAACCAATGGGTGGTGAAATGTATTGGCCACAATATTCTGGGCTATTAGTTGAACCTGATCGCTCTGTATGTCGAGTTAGAGGTCGACCTCAGTCCACAAGATATCGGAACGGGATGGACTTTAAATCAAAGAGACAACGAGGCAATCGATGCTCCATGTGTAAAGAAGTTGGCCACACACGGGCTAAATGTCCAGCAAAAAATGCAGACGGGGGCAATTAATTTTTATGGTTTTATTGAACATTTAAGTATTAATTTTTATGTCTTTGTTTAGTTGTTGTATTTATTTTTGATGTGTGAAATGAATATTTAAGAGTTAATTTTTAAGACTTTGTTTGATTTTTGCATTTATATCTGAAGTGTGAAATGAAAATTAAATGTTAATTTTGATGGCTATATAATTTTTATAGTTATATTTAAAGTGTGAAATGAATATTTAAGTGTTCATTTTTATGGCTATATAATTTTTATAGTTATATTTAAAGTGTGAAATGAATATTTAAGTGTTAATTTTTATTAACATTAATCATTATAATTACTTTACTTTTGTAAATTTATATTTCATTAATAATCTTTTTAATTATTATTTATAAAAAATAAATAAATCTCATGGTTAATGTTAAACTAATATTTATATTAATAAATTTATATTTTATTATTTTATAATTTCATAAATATTGTTGAGAGTTTTTTAAATAAATTTTAATTTTTAAAAATCACTTTCTTTGTATATGTGTATGAATAATTTAGGAAGAATTTTTTTTATAATGATCATGAAAACAACATACATCAATTGAAGGCTTTATGTTAATGATAATGATCACATCGGTTACTGTGCAGGAGAAGATAAAAACCGGTGCCTACAATTTATGTTTTGGTTTGGTTATTGTGCAGAAACCTTTTTTAAAATAAAAAAATTATAAAATAAAATATATAATAATCTATCTTGGACCATCCATGGAAAAAAGTATGTTAGTATCTTTTTTATGTTAAAAATTAAAGTGTGGAATATGCCCTCTGCATGCAATAAAGCCTATATATTTACATATATCTAAGTTCTTTTCCTAACACTGTGCTTGATTATATTAATTGTTAACCTCTGGAATCTCTAGAAAACACTTCAATGGTTGAGAACTGATCACCTTGGAAGCATTATATATGTCAGTTAATGTATGCCTCATTAAAACTCAATTAATTTTAAGACACACAAATCTATATATATACATATATCTAAGTTCTTTTCTTAACACTGTCCTTGATTATATTAATTGTTAACTTCTGGAATCTCTATAAAACACTTCAATTGAGAACTGATCATCTTGGAAGCATTATATACTTATAAATATGATCTTTCCAAAAATGATGTCATAATTGAAAGCATATTTTTTTTATTAAAATAAGGTATATAAAGATAAAAAGAAAGAAAATGGATAGAACTGAAGGTCGTCTCCTGTACGTGGTCATGGAGAATTGATATTCTCACAATATATTTGTGTTTCATCTTTTTAGAAACAATAAGATGTTCTAATTATACAAGAAATTTCGTTATCTTCATGTGGTCCATGTACGTACAAATTTAATTAGATCCACTAACTAGTTATTTGTTTGTATATACCATATACATGTTGAGTTGAGATACCTTAATACTAGTCTCACTCTCCATGTTTTCCATGACAATTACGAGCAATATATAATATTGCTACTATTATGGATATTTTAGAAATCGTTTTGTAATTTTATTGGGGTTTGTGGCTTTAATTCATTCTCCAATATAATTGTCAGTTTCACTTACTACAATTGTATATGATGTTTCTTCCGGTTCGTTCTTTTGTGACATGATCACATGGCCAATTAATATGTGGCCCGTCTCCTTCTCTTATAGGTGATGTATATTTTGGATATATGCTAAGGCACATTAGTTAATTACATCTTGGGATTAATTTATTACACTTTAACTATATATACATATATTGTTTTTATCATCAGATTCTATATATTGCAAAGCCAGTCTAATCTGATTCGAGATATCATAATTAAAACTTCACACTTAATATAGGTGTATTATATATATGGGAATTATATTCTAAGTCTTTTCTACATATAGTTTAGCTAGCTTTGCCAATTAAGCCACAACTAGCTGTTTAATTATATATTTAAGGTCAAATACCCACGTTGGTCCTTAAAAAGTGGGATGAATTTTAAATTGCATGTATCTAAATGTTTCATTTATTTTAGATTGATCTCGTATGTTTTATGATTTTACACTTTTAAGTCCCAAACTTATTTTCAAAACGTAATTTAACCTCATTTATTACAGATTCAATTGCATATATTATGAACTTCAACAATAATATATAGTTTCGATTTCGTCACATTCAAATTTAATAGTAAGATACCAGGCCAAAAAAAAATTTAATAGTAAGATAAATATGAACTTCAAAAAAAAAATAGAGAGAATATTCATCAAAAGGAATTCGTAACTTTAAAATTATCATATTCAAACTTGAAATAAAAGAGATATGGTCATATTCAATATTTGATTAGACCAAAATTTTTTTGTTAAAAAAAATACATTGAATCCATCTAAAATAAATAGAACATTATATTTAAAATCAATTAGAATCAACTCTATACTTTTGGGACCGATGTAATCTGAGTATTTGGTGAGAAACTAGTTAGTATATTCTCACCAAACATGATTAGGGGTGGCAATATCAACCCATTACCCACCAATCCAACCAATCAAACCACAAAATTAACCAACCCAACCCAACCCAACCTATTTAAATAATGGGTTAAGATGGGGTTGGGTCCAAAATTGACCCATTAAAATTTGAGTTAGGTTGGGTAAAACCTTTGGGTTACCCAACCAACCCAAATTTGTATCAAAATTACGTAGTTTCATGAAATGAGGGTGAATATGAATTTCATAAATTTTGCAAAAATTACAAAATGCCTCCCAAATAATTTCAAAATTTACAAAAACATCCCTAAACCATAATATTCAAGGACTAAAAGAAAATTTAAAAAAAAAATTGGACCAAATTGTAATTTTGAAAAATATTAGGTCGATCCTTGATTTTATGGGTCATGACCCATTTAACAACTATAAATGAATCTTAAATGAGTCATTGATTTATTTATGATCCACCCACTTGTGACCAAACACAAAACCAACCCAACCTACCCATTTTGCCACCCCTAGTATTGTAGCTAGCCACGGAAAGCATGATTAAGCTAAAACAAGGTATAGAAGTTTTGTATTCGAGTATTTAGTACAATGTTATATGGTGTTCTTTTCTTATAATAAGTTAAATTTTTAACGAAACATGTTATTTCAAATTGTCCTTAAATTCAAAATTTCCTTATAAACTCTTTTTTTTTTTCCAATGAATTTTATAGACCAAGTATCGTTAACGTACATCCCAAGCCAACCAATTAAAATCTAATGATACACTGAACCTGATCAGTATAGTACAGTCTGCCTTTAAGACTCTACATGTACGGGAATGGATCCTCTCCATTCTCTCCATTACACTTCATCCCAACCATCCAAGGCATCTAATGGTTTAAGCAAACGCCACTTCACCTTCAACCATGATTTTGCAACCAAATTGAAGCCTCCTTCCTTCACTTCTCTCTACCTTCGCTTTGGCTATCCCTTTGGCTAAAGAATCTTCATTTAAAAGCCATTTCTGAAAAGCATAATTCCTCAGTTTTAGAGAACTCAAGCTTGGAAGGTTGATTAGATTGCTCTGCATAACTAAAAAATTCCAAAACTGAAAACAAGAGCAAACATAAAAGTCACTTCTGTAGATCTAGATGATATGTGCGATATTTAATTAGCTATTCTTTTTATCAAATACTTGGACAAAAGAGGTGAGCAATCTCTCAAACAATAAATGTCCTATTCTCAAATGAAAATAAAAAATTATTATCGTAAATATGACCTTGTAAGGATTCAGAGTTTCATCAAAAGGGTGTCACTGACAACCAAGAACAAGCATTATAATTCTGCAAAGTTTGAAGCTTTGGGGTTAATAAAAGCAGAGGGTGATCCAAGAATTGACCCTCACCGTCTTACTCCTCCAAGAACTATAATGTCTCCGATCGTGCGGGCATTCGCCGGAGAGTTAAATTTACTTGCAGTAAGGAGAAACCTGAGACTTCAGATGGCGTTTCGACAGCCATTACGGTGGCGATTCTCGAGAAGCGAAGGAAAGAGGCTTCAATTTGGTTGCAAGTCATGGTTGAAGGTGACGCGGCATTTGTTCAAACCATTAGATGCTTTAAATGGTTAGGATGAAGTGTAATGGAGAGAATGGAGAGAAAAAATAAGATGATCCATTCCCAACATGGTACAGTAGTACACAAACTCACCCACATATATGTGTGTAATATAGACAAAAACTGCCTTTCGTGTTGAAATCTCTAACTTTGTAAGGACATGCATTGAGATGCATGTAATTAACAAACCCATTTCTAGAGCTACAAATTTCAAATTTGAGAAAAAAAAAAAATATATATATATATATATATTTGAAATAGTAAGAAGATCGGTTGAGCATAAAATATAGATATACTATATATAGAGTGTAGTTCTGTTTTTTTTTAAGTACACTTGATTTTACAATTTTTGATCTCGTGTTACATTTTTTGTCTTATATTTTTAGATTAGGTTGTAGAATTAGTCTCATATAACCTGAGCAAAAGATATAAAACCAAAAGTGCACTTTAACATATTTTTTTTATATTGGTAGGGAATTTTCTTTTGAGGTATTTTCTCTTATTCTTTTATTTTATTTTATTGTTGCTCTTCTTCAAAGTAACACAAATCTTTAATCTCTCAAGTTTTGTTAATAGTTTTTTATTATTCAGATCTATTTTTGGGTCTTGTTTCTTTTTTTTTTTTGTGGGAGATTCTAACTATCATTAGATTTACTCATATCTAAATATCTAAATAATTTTTTTTTATCTTAAGACTATATGACTATATGACATCTACAGTTCTACACTTTTGAAAAACACTAATATTATGATAATAAGCATGAAGTATAACAATAATCTTTTTATCCGCAGCACCAAGAACAATGAAGATTTTCACCCTAAGACTTGTAGGAATTGGGGGTGTGGATTATTGAAGAAAATCACAAAGTATATATATTGAAGTGAAAAGTGTAGTTCTACTTGTCTTTTTGATAGGATAGTATATATATACATCCAAAGTTAGAAGGATACAAATGGAAAAGAGTCAAAAGACTAAATGAAGGCAATAAAGTAATATGTAACAAACTAACAACCAGATGCTAACTAAAGCTTCTGATAAAAAAAAAAAGATGCTAACTAAAGCTTAATTAACAAAAAAAACTAAAGCTTAATTAAAAATTGATTAAATAACATAAATAATCCAGCTTAGCATAATTACTCTTTCGGCCTCTCAAATTGAGCTTGGCCCAAAACTGAGAAAATTTTGTAGTGGGTAAGGCCTTTTTCTTGGCCAAAGGATAATTAAGGCCTTTAATTAATTGATCAATTTTATATGTCTCAACAATTTTTAACTTGTTTAGGGAAGTTGTCTTTTTTCATTAAGAAAGTTTTGGCCCCATTAGAAAATGATTTATCTTTTTTTCTTAAAATGGTATCTCTAGATCTACTTTTGTGCTAATTATGAAGGAGAAAAATTGAAAGAGCCTTCCTCTCAGATTGAAAAAGAGGTGTGTTGCTTCTATCTCTTCTTTTTTTCTCTGTTTTTTTTTTAGAAAAAATTTGGAGTAGAAATGTTTTCTTTCTGTATTTGAAAGGAGATCTGCATTTATCTCTTGATATTCTTAGATGTGTTACTTGAGTTTCTATGATTCTCTTTTTTTTCATGTTAGAAAAAAAAACGTTTTGAACTTATAAATATCTACAAATGACGCCATGATATATAGTCTAAGAACTTGACAATGCATTCAAAGATATTTGGATCGTACGACTTGAACATTCACCATTCAAAGTAAATATCTACAAATGAAATATCTACGAATGAGCATGCATGCATGCATGATTTAATTATATGCATGTGATCGGAAACATAAACATTAATTTTACAATTTAATTAGCACCGCTCTTTCATGAAAAATATCTTAAAAAAAATGTATCTTTGTCCCTTTTCGGAACTAGATGATGAAATTATTTTTTGGATAATTCAGAAGTGTTATATTGGTCCTAAGTATTTTTATTGTTATATTTTCATCTCAAACTATTAAATAAGGTTATGATCTGACAAAAAAAAATATTAAATAAGGTTATGTTTTCTAGTTCGAATGTGTCCAATCCCGCAAAAGTGAGAGCATGCATACCCACACTCAAAATCAAAATTTTACTCCAAAACAGGCATAAGATAAATCGAATTGTAAGATCAAATTAAGAATCGTAAAATTCTATAAATTTTCATAAAAAAATATTATAAAATCATATAAATAATTACTAATATATATATATATATAAATACTCATGAGTCATAAATTCATCTTATAACATATCTAAAGATCCTTATCCAACATCATTAATTTATAGTCTCAACATGTAATTAGCTAATTATCAAGATGTCTAAAAAATTTATCATAAATTCATCTCTTTTTTCATTATTCTCAGCATTCATCATCAGAAGAAAGATCTTCTACGTTGTTAAACTCCCTTATAGTTCTTTTCCCTTCCAATTTTTAATTAAACATAACATAGACCAACTCATTCATTTTTCTTTTGAATCATATGATACCTTCTCTTCGTGTGAACTTAAATAATGAATGATTATAAACAATAAACTTAATTATAGAAAAAGAATAAAATAATAAGATTTATAAAAAAAAAAAAAAGTCATGTTTAAAGTTTCTTACCCTCTCAAAAATACTTCAATTACGTTCACATCCTGAAAAACTACATGTTAAGCTCAATACGACAAGTTAAGCTCAATATTCGAACAACAAACTTAAGGTTTTGAAGTATTTTGGACCCTAAAAAAAAAGTCAAAAAATACAGCGTTCTGGACCTTTTTTTAGAAAGAAAAACTTAAAAAAGAAAAATATATAAGATCGGTGAAATCATACGATCTTACGAGCAAAATAGCAATCCTACCACGATCTTCCTAAAAAACGATTATGCACTCGATTTAACTAGAAATTGCCTTACAAGATCGTAAGAGTGATCTTACTATCTAAATTTAAATCTTGACTACCTTGGCCCACACTCACATATATAAAATAAAGTATATAATATATATATATATATATATAGAGAGAGAGAGAGAGAGGGAGAGAGGAAATGGATTTTATTTTCAGTAAATTAAAGATTTTAAGAGGGGAACCACAACAAATTATTTTCTACTTTGACTTTTCACAGCGATTATGGGATTTTATGTTGCAAATTTGGTCGATGCAAAATGTCTTTTATTTTGGGTGATAAACATTGTGGATGAACTCCAATATTAATAAGAACAAGACAAGGTTACAGTGATAGAAACGTTGCCCAGAGGAACTCGACTATCAACAAAAGCAATAGGTCAATGAACAAAATGAACAAGATTATACAAAAATGGGCATATTACAACACAACAGGTAACACTAACTGTGAGGCCAAAAGCAACCCAAAAGAACAAAAAAAAAAATCAGAAAGCAAGCAGATGTTTAGAGATATCAATCTTTCTTCCCGCCAGAATATATTGCTCACTAGATTTCACTCTGCTCTCGGATAGGAAAGTCACAAAAATTTATACTCGAATAACATCCTGGAGGCAGTCATAGAAGTGAGAAAGCTTAATTTTCTCTTTGCCAGAATATATTGCTTCTGCAGATCCACCATGCTCTCCTTGGGCTGCCATCTCAACCAACATGTATAGCTTCTTGATGGGCATCTATAATGACAAATTGAGCAAATTAACAAATATAGTTAAGAATACTGTAAGTTATGTAGAGAATTTGTTCGTTGCTAACTAATTGTTCCCAACAGCCTAAATTATAGTCTATGAAGAATGTTGGGATTAGCGGATTGGCACTCATCGCTAAAATCGAAATGGAGAAAGAAAGCAACAAATAAAGGAAAGCATTTACAACTGCAAAATGAGAAAAATAAAGAAAAAAATCCCATTATCCGGGGAAGTTCATCCGTTAATGGTTGTCATTCTCTAGTTGAATGAATCCAGAAGAATTTAATGAGACTAGTAAACCAAGAATCCCAATAATGAGGTGAAGAAGCTTACATCATTCAAGGCCTCTGCTGCAGCATCAACATCATCATGAGCAAAAACATTCAATTGTTCTAACACCTGAAATTCAAATGGCATTTTTCTTGAGATATACATTGAGTTGTTCATCCAGATACATGTTGACAAGAGGTACAAGCAGATGAATGACACTTCTCAGAATTTGTTAAGGAGAAAAAGGAAAAGATACAAAAAAAAAAGGCAACAAAAACTATCTTGCAAATCAAGCAGAAGATTTTGTCGTCAGAGAATTAAAAAAAATGAACATTAAACCTTAACAAAAAGTGATTAATTCTTTCCAAGGAAAGAAAAAACCTTCCTAGTACATAATTAGTATCAATTAGCTCAGAGTCCTGAGATAATACCACAATGTCAACAACAAAAATGTGTACCTTCTTAGCGTCATTTGTGTTCAATGTAGGAACGTGGTAAGTAACAGAGAAACTGTCACAAAATCCAATAGTGTCCAAGAAAGTCAATTCACTTGTTGTGCCTATAACCAAGAGTTTTTTCCCCTGGGAACATGTGTACATTAGGAACAGTAAGTAAAAATTAAAAATTTAATCGAACTCAACAGCTATGCTTCAAAACAGAACTGAAATGGGAAATGACAGGAGGAAGCAATAAGAAAAATGGCATGACCAACAATAGTTCAATCAGTGTTAGATGAGGTGGCCAAAAAGAGCCATTGGGATAATTTTGAGAGGGCTGCCCACTAGAAGTTGAACAATTCTAGAAGTTATATATCTTATCAAGGACAGTGTTAGTTGATTAAGTTTACTTAGATAATTGATTTATATCGGAGTTGATTATTGTTATTTCACTTATTTGTTTCTCTTGATAGTGTTTTATATGTAAATTCTAACACGCTACAAGCATTCTATCTAGAAGTTAGGAAAGACTTACAGATTAGGAAATTTATTGCCTCTCAGGAACTACTGAGAAATAAGAGAAATGAGCAAGTTAATGAAATAGTTGTGTAACAAAAGTAAAGGGTGTAAGTGCCTCTCTATGGTTATAGTTTTTTAAGCACATATACACCATGACTGAGTCTTTCAAAAATGTTAAATTAGGGCAAATATGTTACAGTGTGTTGATAACTAGTGGGCTAGGTTTGTACTAATTGTTTCCCATATACTTGACCTAATTTATTATAAATATATATGCAGATACTCTTTTTTTTTTTCTATCTCAATTAACATCGCATCAGAGTTAAGTTTGAGGGAGGAGTAGGGCTTCAATAGCTTTTCGTGTCCAAGGCCTGAGCGCTCCTCTTCCCAACATAGCTCCAGTATCCTTTTTCGACCCTTATCCTACTGACTGAAATATTTTCCCGTGACCAAAAAAATTTTCAGTAAGAGCCTTTTGGCATGGATCCTATTTATTTATATTGATTAGTGGTTGGCCTAGTACTAAGAGCACTATCATTTTATTTACCTTAATTTTTTAATATAAAAAGACATGAAAAGAGCCTGGCTAAGCCAATGATCCCATTCATATTACTCTTTCTGTATTAACATTTTCCTCCCACGACGCTCTCTATATAGGACAAGAATAAATAGAAACCTTTGGAGGAAGCCGCTTGAGCAACACCAATAGTGTTTGTGAAATCAAATTTGAAAACCGTGGACCAATAGCCACATATTCCAGTAGCCTGCATCAATAGTAAACAAATTAATAAAAAAGTTGATGTTGCACACCATGGAGAAAATGCCACTAAGGTGATTATAAAAATTGATCACAAATTTCACCTCTCAATATCGTCCAGAACAATAACACTCAATGGTGACTTGTATGCGTCCTCAAAAACCTGTTAGAAACGATGAATGCCTTAGAACTTACATAATACAGGAAACCAGTTAAGCATTTACAAACTGAAAACTTTATTTTCTTTTTTTGGTAGATTACTACATACTAAAGTTGCGGCAGACATTTAGCAAAGCCTCACTTCAAAGGCAGATAATTAACTTTTCAGTAACTATGTAAACTTAATAGACAAAAGGAAGAGAATGACAATTATGATAAACCTTAATAATCTGCGCACACTTGGTGCTCTCATGTAGACCAATCATTGATTCAGCCGAAACCTGCCAAATGACAGTACAGAAGATCAAAGTGAGAAATAGTTATACTTATCTGAAGCGTAGTACTCAATAGATTACCAAACAGGTAAATTCAGGAATTTACTGTTCACGAGCAGAGAGCTTACTATCTTCACATATGGGAAATCGCTGTCAATACCGACAGTAGCTGCAAGTGCGGTTTTACCACTGTAACAAGCAAAAAAATTCAGAAACTTTCTGTTAAATAATATCAAACGAATATGATAATTCATATACCTTCCACTGGTGCCCTCCAGAAGACAAGTAACAAGCGGGCTTCCTTTACTCACTTTCACTTGCTCCACAAGTAGCATAGCCCTTTGATAAATGTGCTTATGTCGATCACCACAGTCCACCATGCCATGGAGTCTATAAATCAGATAATGAAATATGAGTAGTTATTCTGGAGTTATGTTCTAAAAATAACTAAAACATCAATGATACAATTGAACTAGAAAAATAAGAGTCATAAACAATCCAAGGGGTTTTACAAACTTCATCTGCAACAATCATACCAACACCCTTAATATCACCATTATATTTGAAGTTCCATTCCAAGAAATAAACAGCTTGCGGACAATCTTTCAATTAACTTGAAGATACCTTTGATGTTCTACCATATTAATCTATTCAATTTAAATGTTAGTTAGCATAATAGAAGGGTGTTGGATAGCGTGGGTATAATAAATCTAGTTGATGTGAGCTAGCTAGCAACAGGTTGTTCATGGGATTTTTTAAGAATGGCAGGGTATCCAAAGGGTGCAAAATTGACTCAGAAAAATAACGCATACTTTCCAAAGATTTCTTACAGAGGTCTTCGTCATCTCATAGGGTCCATTTAATTACTAAATCCTACAAATGATTCACTAATTATTTTTTAAAGCTCCTCCATAACTCCTTTTATGTAACTTGGAATAAATGTAATTCCGACAATTCAGATTAATTTTCTAAAAACAAAGGAAAAGAATAGTACATATCCAAATGAAGCAACACATTTATCTTAGTACCAACTATTTAACCCTAAAACACCCAATATAATCAAAAAAGAGTACTGTGGCTCAAGAGTCAACCTCTATTTTTAACATTTTCAACTAACAGAATCTAAAATAAACTCGCAGCCAAGAAATTTTGAACAATTGGGCAAAGAAAAACAGTAAGACATTGCTAATCTTTTAGAAAAACCACTGGCTCGGGTTCATGCAGAACATAGTATTCAAATCAGACTGCCAAATAACTTTTCTCAGAATTAAATTCGAGATATACAAATTTTCAGGATACACAATGCGGTTAGAATAAATATGAAAAGAAAAATTTAATTTACCCTTTTTTCTGGGAACCCTAACATCTTGTAATTAAATTCACTACCTGCATCTTTCAAGGTCATCGGTAGAGGCTCCAAATGCAGGAATTACTTCTTGGAGAGCATTCAAAAAATCCTCCATTGTCACCTTGATATTCTCTTCCTCAACTTGCTTCGTGAGATCTTCTAGACTCAGTTGTCTATTTAAAGCATATGAGACTGCACTTTTCACAACACCTTCGAGTTCTGCACCACTGTAGTTTTTTGTTCGAGCAGCTGCACAAGATAATAATAACAAGCAGCTTTTTATCATTTAAACCCTGTACAAGAAACCCACAAAGTATACAATAATAATAACAATCCTCTCCTGGAGATGAGGTAGGCGGAAATAATTATTAAAGACTCTAGCATTCCACTCCAACCACACAACACAGACTACTAGTTAAGAGTATGAACTTTGAATTCTTCTATTGGACAATGACGAACCACAAACAGGAGCTAGAGTTTCCAATAACAAGGCTACATCAACAACAAGCCTACCATCAATATCTCTAGTGAAATGAAAAATTGCAAGATGAACAGTCATCGTGAAGAATAAAAATGTCAAAAATAGGAGCATCCTGCAAAGAGGACAAACCATAAAGATTTGGAAAAAGATTGAGAAAAGAGGAGTCACTAATCCAATGGTCCAACCAAAAGACAAAAGCAGGTGCCACCATCACCACACATATAATGAGCATAGAGCCAAGGAAATGATCTACCTAAGAGATGAATTTCCAAGGGCTAGCATGTGCAGCATTGATCCGTAGGTTAGTATCCCAGTCATTTTATTGAACACCATATTTGCTATTGATAACCTCACACCACAAGGATGTAGGCTCCAAGGGAAACCACCATAACCATTTAGCCACTAAGGAGATGTTTTTAGACACCAAATTACCTAGACCCAACCCTCCATCCTCATACTTCCAACAGCATTCCCTGTTAACCTTATCTCTCTTAACTTCCCTACCCCAGACCACAAGAAATGTCACATAAAATTATCAATCCTACTAGCCAAACTTCTCCACCAAAGCCTTTCCTCAACAATAATCCCCACCAAACCACATTTAATAAAATTTGATTCCAATGATGTAGAAAGAGCAGAAGGGGAAAGAAGAGAGAGATTGACAAAGGGAAGAGAGAAAGAAGAAAGTCTAAAATTGTATTCAATCATAACAATGATCTAAAAGTCTACAGTCCTAAGGCTTATAAAGGACAAATAAAACATAAAGAAAGCAATATTAAAGAGAAAACCGAATATTAAACATGCTGAAATTAAAAAAATAATAATAAAAATCGAAAGTAAATAATAAATCATCAAAATCCTAATATTAAGCCTTATGATCCTTGGTCCTATCCTATGCCTACGTGCAACCTAGGTCACCCAATCTTTATTGGAAACATCATCATCTTAACAAATAATATTTGATATTATAATTATTATAAAGTAAAAATTTCAAAAAAACTATGTATGCTTCAAAATCAACTCAAATTTATATGGAATTTGATACTAAAGCTGATGTTTTTGTTATGGAAAACTCTATTTTGAAGAACATGTAAAGAAGCTGACAATAAAATATTTTAATAAAAATGATATTTGATATCCCTGAGCAAAGTGTTCAACTAATGAAATTGAGAAACGTAAGCCTCAAATTAATAGGTTAGCTTCATGAAATAATTAGATAAAGGACCATATTTAAGACTTATGCTTTGCTAAACACATACCTAGCTCTTGAAGATTCACATCAGGAGCGAGGAAAGAATTCTCTTTCATCTTGCTTGTATGGATTTGGAGAATTTGCAATCGGCCATTTTCGTCAGGAAGGCTTATCTCAACCTGTACTTCAAGTCGCCCTGGTCTACAACACATAAGCAAAATGATATGAGTGAAAGGAAAAATAAAAGACATGGCTACTTCAGATATCAATAACAAACCATAAGACTGAAACTGGATTAAATTGGCAGCACTTCCACTACACAGTAAAGAGTAGTAAAACATTTATTTTTGCAATCCCCAATGGAGAACCTACAACCACTTGTAGGTTAAGGTGCACATTTTCAGATACATTAAGGGAGCTCATGGTAAGGGAGTACTCTACGATTATTAGAACATGCATAGTTCAGTTATTTAAGCACAAATTGGGTAAATTCTCCTGAAAATGGAAGGTTCATTTCAGGATATAGTATTATAGTTGATAAATAATCAGTGTCATGGAAAAGCAAAAAAACTAGATGTTGTTGCCATGTCAAGTGCAAAAGTTGGGTATCATAGCATGGCCTTTGCAAACTATGAGCTTGAGTGGTTGAGACAGCTTCTTTGAAACTGAGGTTGGGAGTACCAGCAAGAAGGATACGATATTATGACAATCATGAAGAAGTAGATATTGCCTCCAACCCAATTTTTTCGTGAGGGGCTAAACACAAAGAAGTTGGCTGTCACCTTTTAAAAAAGAAAATACTTATGGACGTATTGCAACTAATTTTCCAACTCCAATTATTAGCAAGCAAACTTTTTCAAATCTCAATAAGTCTTATAGAGGTCCTCGCATAACATGTAATTGTAAAAAGAGTAGTGCATATATAACAAATACCCTTCAATATGAGGAAAGTTGCAAAGTTTGTTGATGTTAGAATGTGTGCTGGTGTGAACTTAAGTCATGACTTAGTATGAACATGACGTGTATACTAAATATATTCCAGTTATAATCTATTACTCTTAGCTAGATTGTGCTGTACATAGCTGTCATATTTATTCTGCAGGTTGCTAAACTATCACTAACAGTCAAACCTAAGATTTCCTCTTCTTTTCCAAGCCTCACATGAATTCCCAAGAAAAATACTTAATTTCATTATCAGGAATAGAGAAGGAAGGGACAGAAACCTCAGAAGAGCTTCATCAAGCATATCCTTTCTATTGGTCATTCCAATAAGCAAAACATTATTCAGTGACTCCACACCATCTATCTGCAAATAAAGAAATAGTATCTTAGATACAAGGTTATTAAGATCGAGATCTTAACAAAGATCGGAGCGGAAAAAAAATAGATCGAATTGTAAAATCGAATCGAGGATCGTAAGATCCTAACAAATTTTTTTGTACAAAAAAATTAGGATCGTAAGATTTTAACAATTAGGATCGTAAGATCTTAACAAATTATATTTATTCTAAATATGTCTAAATTTATATTTTTATGGTAGATTTACATCTTTGTTGTGTCAAACATCTTACAAATAAAGATAAAAACCAATATAACTTTAATTCTATAGTCTATACACAAAATAGAGATGGATTCATGTAAATAAATGACGCCATTACTACAAAATAATCTGATTATATTTACATGAATCAAAAAGCAATATAACTCATGCAATATAACCAATTGGTAGCGTTGCAATATAACAATATAACCCTAAATTTGACTGTGAAATGTGAAAAGTGAAAGGAGAATTGTGAAAGTGAAACCTAAATTTGCCTCACTTATGTGTTTTGGGCCAGAAAATAAAAAAAAAATGTATAAAACACTGCGTTTTGGGCCAGAAAAAAAATTTTGTTGTCTCAGATCGTATGGATCGTACGATCCTACGATCTTCACTGGAAAATCGCGATCTTAGTCCGATCCTAACAAAATACGATCTTCTATACGATCCGGCAAGGTTGGCCTTATTAAGATCTCGATCTTGTACGATCTAAGATCTCGATCTTAATAACCTTGCTTAGATATACAAATAACTAAAGGAGAATATTCCAACCTTTTAACATATCAAGAAAGCGTTACCTTGGTAAGAAGTTGGTTCACAATACTATCATGAACTCCAGTACCATCCCGAGTTGAACCTCTTGACTGCATAAGACATGTAATATCATTTATTGTACCAAACGATTCAATCACAATATAACTTTAAACCTTTGTGCGAATTACAAAATGAAAAAGTTTATTGCTCCAAATGTTCAATTACGCAGATGCACAGGGAGAGTAAGACTAGCTAATATATTTTTCCTGCTAAGATTAACTTGACAAAACTACCAATATGCCTACAAAAGAAAATGACTGGCATCAATAGAAAAATTCTTACCTTACAAATAGCATCAATTTCATCAAAAATTATGACATGCAACTCACTTTCATCCCCTACAAATTACAGAACCATACACTGGATCAGTACAACCAGAAACTTTACCATAAAAGTACATGCAATGTGCATATATCCCTAACCTTTGGTTCTCTGATCTTGTTCAGCATCAGCAAAAAGGTCCCTCACATTCTTTTCAGTTTCACCAACAAATTTGCTCAAGACTTCAGGGCCATTCACAATCTAGTACAGCCATAGAAGGCAGAAAAGAAAAATTAATATTCATCAACCACCACAGGAGATTATTACTTCACGTGGAAAAAAAAGTTAAAGACTAATTTAACTGGTTATGATTTTAAACAATAAACAAACATGTTGATGAATGGAATGAAAAACAAGCAAGAAAAGTGAATACACATATATAAACATATATATATATATATATATCAAGAACAAGAACAAAATCATTCACTTTGAAACAAATAGAAGTCAATTTAATTAAATCAGATTAAGGAACTTTACAAAGGAAGTGATTCAATATGATCAAAACAAGCATGATTAACATCAACTACACAATCAGCCAATTTAAAGTAAATAGTAGTCAAATGCAAAATAATGCATTTAATTTCTCACTATGATCAATCAAAGAGACTAAAAAATACAAAATGAAATGAATATATGATTATCTGAAGGTCTTGTCTCCACTTAATGTTGACTTTTGGCAGCATCCATAATCAAGTCACATAGAAGTGCATATTCCTACTAAATACATAAGTATATAAAAAGAAACTTTGAAACCTTTGGTTCTATTTTAACAAAATTCCAATTTCCACACCTTCGGTTCTTTCCCATTCAAAATTTTTCCTATTTGACGTGCCATGAGAGTTTTCCCAGTACCAGGAGGCCCAAAAAGCAGCATCCCTTTTACATGCTTGATCCCTAATCTGAAACCTCAAACACTTGCATGTAAGAACCAAATACATGAACTATCAAAAGACCAGGAGATCAAGAGGTTTATGGTATTCGATCTATTACTTAGACGTCACATGAGGAGGGAAAACACGAGAAGCAAAAGCTCTTCGAAATATATCTGCAAACTCTGCACTTAGCCCCCCAATACCCAAGGATTGTAGATTAAACTCCTTTTGCTTGAAAATGTTGCTAGTGGCAGCCTCGCGCTGATTGACAATCTGCATCATACAATAACATGTCAGTATTCACTTAGCAAACTATAGCCCAATATTTCACCTATGTGACCAAACCAACAACAGACAGATGAAAAAATAACTATTTAAGGAAATTGAGTGCTTTAAATGACATGCACCATTGAATATTTCAACACTTTGACCCTGTATTTTTTGCAAAGCAGAAAATCATTTTCCTTAAGGGAAAAAAAAAAATAAAAAAAAGCCTTAATGATCAATACTGAATATGTGAACTTTTCCTTCTAATAACATGCATAAAGATTACCAGAAAGCTACAAGTGTGATTATTCTGACATCTATGGCTTTCCACCAAACCAAAATAAATGAAACTAAGCAGCAGAGAAGAATTACACTTTGTAACCATTCAAAATGTGTGAAGAAAATATGTACAAAAGAAGCATGTCTTAAAAGCAAATCAGGAAACTCACCTTAATTCCACTATCACGTGCTGCTTCAAAAATAATGTATGTGTCATCTGTTACCATCCCTCTTTCAAGAGAATTAGACTTTTCTTGACCCTCAACAACAGCTTGACTAACTGTAAAGTTATAATTATTTCCATGGTACTCAAATACTACTTTCTGTCCTGCTGTCATAACCTACATGAATAAGATCCACAATACAAAAGTGAAACAAATGGGCCATGATGATTAAATTAAAAGAATGATACAGTACACCAGAAAGAGCTAATATATAAGTCCAGAATATAGATATCTCAAAACTTCTTGAAAACTACAAAAGCAACTAAGATATAAAAAGATTTTGAGGTAAAGTAGGAAGGTAAACAACAGAATGGCATGCAAGACGCATCAAAATTAAAAGATCAGAGGTAATGAAATGAAAATTAAAACTTTGCCCATCTCAAGTGGTTTCTTTTGGGTCAGTTTGTTTCCACAATGCAGGTGCCTAATGTGTTTTTGTCAGTAACTCGATATGATTAAACTACTTCTAAGGAATCTATCATAAAAGTCTAAATACAATGACAGAGGCCCTTCTCATTCTAGATGGCCAGCCGCAAGCCCGCAACCAAAAAAAAAATTAACTTTTCCTGATATTATGCAGGAAACAAGAATACACAAAATTATAATTAAGATCCATACAATACTTGCAACAATGCAAAAGGAAAAGCTATCACATATAATGCTTTAGGTCCCTTAAATAGAACGAGCAAGCTGAAGCATAAAAGTTTACCTAACATTGAAAATCAACGAAGACAAACAGTGCCTGAACTTAGATCATTTTAGAGCAACTACATGGATTCAATTCTTTAAATTTTATATATTATGATTATGATGTATTACGTATTAATTGCTTCTCATAAGTCATAAGCACATATTCATTCATATGGTAATTCTCTTTTCTTTTCCTTTCTTTTCTTCTCTTTTCTTTTTTATCTTCAGGCTAGACTTCAGATGCTGCCCACAGTAAATAAAACAATAACAAGTTTCGAAGTGGAATCCCATTAAGATCATCATTAACTAAACATAAAGCAAAACACCAATAAAAAAACATATAACAAGAACTTTGTTTGTCCCATAATCAATAAATGATAGCTGAGACACCCATAAGCCTTCAAAGTTAGAAAACTAATGAGCATAATCGACCTACTAAAAAATCCAACCTGGTTTATAAATCTCCTTCTAAGTTGCTGGGCCAGTAGAACAGCATCAATCTACAAAACAGAGCATCAGAATACCAATGATAAAGCTACTAGAATAACAAAGGTACCTTCAACAATGAACTTTACAAATCTACTTACCTGTTCACTTCTACTGCCCCTTTTAATGAAGTCTAATTCAAGTGTTAACACCGCCAGGTTGAAGTTTTCCGGTGGGATGAATCTAAAGTTACAAGATAAATAATAAGAAACTAAAACACTAAGTAAAGCATAAGCTATATATATTAATCTAACCACCCAACCTGCTCACAGATACCGATTCAGCAGCAGAAACTTTAGCACACCGACGTTGAATGGAATTCAGAGCAATATGTCCACTACGTACGCTCTCGTGACCAGTATGAATCAGTTAAGGGCACCAAAAAAAAAGATTTCCACAATTCATAACCCAATTCAGCAAAGTATCCATCTAACTCAAAATTACACTGGCATCACATAAAACAATACTAGGCTCAATTCAAAAAACCTAGAAACAAGAACAGATTTCAACGATTCAAAAAAGGATATGCAAGAGAGAAAACAAAGGAATCGCCAACCAACGCCAGGAAGAGGTTTTTATAGCCAGGAATAGCAAACTTCTGAAGATCAGAGGGGGAGCAGAAAGCCAGATTGCTGAGAGCAAGGTCCTGCGACGGCGTATTGGTGACGATCATGGATGTCGAAGCGGAGGAGGAAAATCCGAACCGACCCGCCATTTTCGCCGGATTGATGCGTAGAACTGAGATCTACTGCTAGTTTGGAGCTTTAGAACAAGGAGAAAGATGATTTTGAGCTTTAGGTCTAGGAAGACGAAAATGGAGGTTATACTCTTTCAGCTCGAAAGCTGAAATGTTCAACTGATAGTTGAACTCTGTAGACTTGAAACTTGAAAGAACGGTAACGTTGAGACCCGATGAAGAATGAAGACTTCCGAATTTTGTACGAGGACGAAACCTCAAATCGGTCCATTATGTATGGGGTGGATTTCAAATTAATCTCTTATGTTTCATTTGTTTTAAATTGGTCCTATAAATTTCTATAATTTCTCAAATTGATCCCAAAACTACTTTTGAGACGCCATTTGAATTTATCTACTAACGATTTGAATTGGACAGAGAACGAATTCTTCAAAAGTTACCACATGCTTTCCAGCTTGTTGCATTTGAACTTTAAATGAGAAATACATGACTAATTTTGTTTATTTGATAAAAAAAGAGTTATTCACTTTCGAGACTCGATTTGACATCGTTTGTTGACGACCTTAAAGTACTTGTCAAAATAAACTTGTAATTCTGGATTTATCGCATTTGAACTTAAAACAAGGGAAATATAACTATATTCGGTATTTTTTAGATCAGTTTGAGAAATTATAAAAATAAGTGAGACCAATAAGAAATAAATAAAACATAAAAGAGCAATTTAAAATCTACTTCGTACATTAAAGACTAATTTGAGGTTTTGGCTTTGTACGAATATATTTTAAAATATTGAAATAAAAGAACTACATTTATATATTTTTTTGAGTATATATAACAATATTTTGAGATAATTAATTTCTTTTTTAAAAAATAATTTTACCGAAATCACTGTCATATGTAATAACTTGACAAAGTAAATATATCTATTTGATGATATTATAAGACAACTCAAACAATGATTTGAATGGTTTGGAATACACTCATTGACTAATTTGATGATTAGAGTCAATATGTTTTGGTGGCTTTTTAAGTTAAGGTATTCAGAAGTGAATCTATGTTAACATGTAAAAACAAAAGGTTGATGATGTAATTCTAATTCTATCATAGAGAGGTGAAATGGTTGAATGAATTTTTAACTTTGAGTATGTAACTCTATCCTAAAAAAACTTTTTTTTTTTTATTAGAGAAAGAAACGGACAAAACACTTAACGCGTGTATTAGTCCTTCCTCCCATTTAAATACATACACTCACATCCCACCCATGTGGGACTTGAAATCACCATAATGGCATGCCCCAAGCACGTGCTTTGCACTCCTATCCTAATTTTTATCGCTCACGCACATGCATTTTCTTTTTTTTGCCAAAGAAGAGAATAGGTAAAATACCTAATACGACTGTTAGTCCTTATTCCTATATAACCTACTTAAATACACACACTCACATCCCACCGATGTGAAAAAAAAAAAGAAAAAAAAACTTTGAGTATGTAACTTATATTTTTAAAAAAAACTCCCAAGGATAACTTAAGTGCTATGAAGTATGGATATTTCATTTTGAGAGCATGTCGTCGTGTCAGACACGTGTCCGTGTCTGACACTCGTACGACACCCAAATGACACATATTCATAAATTTTAAAATGTAAATCAATTTTTTGTGACTTTAACATGACAAACAATAAAAATTAATGATACATATGACATATATTATGAATAGATATTATAATTTTAAAGTTTTCATCAAAATTTATGGATTTTTAATTATTTATATATATAAATATATATCGTGTCGTGTCGTGTCGTGTCGTGTCGTGTCATGTAAGTTTATAAGTTTAACGTGTCGGTGTGTTCGAATCCACGTTATATCTCATGCTGGTGTCTGTGTCCATGTTTCATAGCTTAAGTGCAGCTATAATGAATTTGGTTAGAAAAGTAATTACCTATGTATGATGTGGTTTGGTGTGCTTGTGATATCTTTAGTGTTGGAGGCCCAAAAGCTTAGAAGGAGACTGGCCAGGCCCAATAAAAAAAGTATATGTGGTTGGGTGTGTCATCCACCAGATGACTGACTCTTCCTAACTCCTTAAATTAAGCTTTTATTATTTTTTTATCAATTACATTTAGATACAAAGCTCAAAAAAAAAAAAAAGAAGAGAAAACATGATGTTACATGCATGATAGAATATTACATATTTACATAACATAAGAACACAAGCCTACGAGCATGGGAAATTACGGATTTGCTACTTTATTGTTAACCAATACAGGAGTGAAATTGTAAAAAAAACAAGAAATCATGTGCTTTCACGTGTTCTCTTAAATATTAAAAGAATAAAATATTAGCATCTTTAGAGTTTTACAAACAAGAGGTATTTTGTTGTAAGTTAAAACGAACTAAGTGAAGTGGACCAGCGCAACGCGCGGGAGTTTTTCTTTGTAAATATTTATTTAAGTTTAAGTTCAAGAAATAACTTTTAATATAATCTTGGATGAAGTGGACCAATCATAAAAAAGAGGGAATGTAAATCAAGCTTGTGATTGGAGGAACCTTATAGAAAAAATATAAAAAATCTTACCTANAGGGCATGTCTGAACAAAATAAAACGTTAAGGGCATAACTGAAAATCACTGTAAACGTTAGGGGCATGAAAGGGTGTTTTGCCTATAAAAAATATTCTCATTGATTTATGATTATGGTTTTGCTAGAATTGATTCACAATAATTGTAATTAAACTTCAACTCAAGTAGTTAAAAGACTCACTTTGCAGCTTTTCATTGTCAATAAAATATATTAGACCAGGTATCAATATATAATACTAGGGGCTTTCCGTGCCCTAGTGGACACGGAAATAAGTATGTAACGTTTGATTTGACATTTGTAGTTATTCAGTGACTAAATAGTATATTTCTATTATTCAATGATTAAATCGTTAGAAGTGTGAAAATTAAAACACCAAATAATAAGTTTTCACTTTCTTAAATCTCATCTACTATTTTCTCTCTCACATTATCAATACACTTATCCAATTATCAAGTTCTAGATATTTATTTCTTATTTTTTTAATTTTTAATTTAATTATTTTTTACCAACCAAAAATACTATCACATATAATATAAATCATTGACGGATTGACATGCCATTAAATTGGTCCAAGTAATATATTATTATTTAATGTTAATTAATATTTGAATTGATGTCTTAAATTTGAAATGTAAACAATATCCAAAATATTCTTAAAAAATAAATTCATTTAATACAAAATTTAATTTTATCTTTGTCTAACTGTTAAGTGTTAACTAATACTGTGAAAAATATTATGAATTAACGTATCATGCACATTCAAATTTTGTTTATTAATGATATATAATTTATGTAATATTCTAGTCAAACTTTAATAAAATATTAAAAAAATAAAGAAAAGACATACAAAACTCAATTTTCTTCCCCCAATTCCTTTGTGTAAACCAAGCAATTGGAGAGACACTATGACTATGTCATCCTCAAAGACCATTATACGATGCTGTCAAACCTATATAATATATTCAACAAGATAATGAAGCTTTTATCAAAGAGATATAATTATAGTTTACAGAATTCAAGTCCACTCATCTCCATCGATATCATTTTGTATAATTTTACTAGATTGTCGTGAGCATAGAAATTGATAGAAGCAAATGGAGATTTTTGAATGGTTTTTATTTTGTTTTTTAAATTATATTTAATAAATGGCATATCATTAATATAAAAAAAAAATTGCATATATATGTGAGATATCAGGTTACAAGGTTTTAATGACGTTCATAACAGTGGGATGTATAAAGGGAATTTGTATTGAATATAGTTGGAGTTGTGTTACAATCGCATTGTCTTTAAGAGATTTCGTAACCTATGAGTAGACAATAATTTAGGATGTGACATTTCTTTAAAAAAAATATTTTGATTTGATAATGACATTTCTTAAAATTAAATGAATTATTCTCACTTTTACAAACAAAGTGCTAGAAAAGAAGAAAAAGTTAATGAACTTGATACACTCAAGAAGAAGAAAAGCAAAGTGAAAAGACGAAGAAGGGACTAAAATGGAGAATGCAAAACAATTTCGGACTAGAATGAAAATTGTACAGCAGGAGGCCCCATTCGAGTTGGGCAAAACTCCAAGACTTAAAGTCTTCACAAAATTCATCTTACTTCAATACAATACATTCCCCTATTTATTCTTACTCTACTATAACAATTTCCCTAACAAACTTGCATCACAGCTCAACAATAATCACGAGATTCCTCTCTTGCACGTAGTTCTCCTTTGATGATGAAGGCTCACGCTTCCCATGCCCAATTTGTGAGTCACATGCCACATCAACCTTCCACGTTGACGTTCCACGTCAATTGTTGTTGCCATGTCTGTCCTAATCGTATCAGAACTCAAGAAGGAGAAGGAGATAAAAAAGCTCGATAACTTGATTTTGATTGCAATCCAAAACAATGTAGACATAAACAAACAAATTAATCCATAATAAAATTCATTTAAGTCGATTTAAAATCCATTCAAATTCCTAAGCAATTTAAACAAAATAATAATAACTAAATTAAAATTAATTTTTATAAAACAATCAATCATGTCACACATAAGTGATGAGTATTATCAATTTTCAACGGTGTTTTCTTTGTTCATCTTTTTTTGTCATTACTCAATTAGAAATTGTTATAATAATAAATTTGGGAAGATTTAAGACTTTGATTGTTTGAGAGCGAGAGGGAATGAAGGAGCAGGGGATAGGAGAAAGGAAGAAATATTTTTTTAATTTGAAATATTTAAAATTTGTTAAGAAATTAAAGAAGATGTATGTGTGATATTAAAAGTTAATCTTTCCTTATTTTTTTCTTTTAATTTTCAACTCTCAAATAAAGGAAAAGGGTGACTTAATCCTCTCTNAATCTTTCCTTATTTTTTCTTGGCCAAAGTGCGAAGTTGGTCCTATAATTTTGTTGCAATTCCCAAATCAGTCCTATAACTTTTTTTGTCTCGAATTTGGTCCTATAACTTTGCTCTAGTTCCCAAATCAGTCCTATAACTTTTTCTGTCTCGTATTTGGTCCTGTATCTTTGCTCCAGGTTCCAAATCAGTCCTATATCTTTTTTTGTCTCAGTTTTGGTCCCATATGTTTTGAAAACCTCCCACTGTTAGTCCT
>QANZ01007536.1:307368-326606 GCA_003254925.1 Chamaecrista fasciculata
ATATATATATATATATATATGGATGGAACTTGCAATTAAACCATAGGGCCCATGGCTAAGCAAGAAGAGCCCTACCTCATTAATTAACTCATCCTATATATATATATATATATATATACATATAGCTGTACCCAGCCAGCACATTCCTCAGAGACAGTACTGTCAAATGTAAATTCTCAACGGCATAACAGTCACTCATTTATGCTGCAAATTACCAGAAAGGATTCCTTCAACTTTAAAAGATAAAAATGATAAAGGTTTTGTTTTGATACCAAAAGTTCAAATGTTTAAAGACAAGGTTTGAGTTTATTTCTCTTCTGTCTTTATTTTGTATTTCTTCATATACAAGTAGATCTGTAGATGTAAAAGAGGGAAGAGGATCATCTTCTGTAATAAAAGAATGCTCTGCTGTAATAAATACAAGCTTCTTACACTTGATTATATATATATAGACCAGACTTATTATTTGGTAACTAAATTTGTATCGGACAGTAAATCAGTTATGGAATAATAAATTAAAATATAAAAAAATTTTGAGTATTGTAATAGTCAATGATTTAGTCTTTATCATAATTTGAGTCCAGAATTTGAACTTATTTTATGTTTTAGTCTTTAAATTTATATTTTTTTAATCCATCAATTCATACTTAATTTATATTTTTTTTATCTTTGAATTTTACTCAATGACTGAATTATTGATGATTGTAATACTTCTCATAAAAGATAATTAAATGAAGTGAAACGCGTGCTTTATTGCGTTTATCTCTGCTCTCTCTCCCTTGCGTTCTTTTGTAGCGTTGTTGTTGGGCTGCTACTCTTCCAACGGTGGTAGCCTCCCCCCCTTTATTGCATTGCATAGCGGCGGTAGCCCCTCTATTTAGGTAGTGTTGAAAATTCCTCCCCGTGAGAGCCCCTCTCTCTTTTTAAGAGACTGCTACTTTATTTCTATGATTTTGTAACGGCGGCGTCTGGCTTTCTCTGTAGCGGCGACTCTGGACTAAGCATTCCACGGCGGCTTCCTGGGTTGGTTCTGGTTCTTGGGTGCTCGGTGGCATTTTTTCTGAGTCAGGTACTTCCATAGCATCGTTTCTTGTTTTGCTTTCACGGCGGCATTTTATCAAATAATTATTATTGCTTTGAGTCTGATTATATTTTTTTTAGAGTAGCCACTAGGGTTGCCTGCTGTCCTAATTGGAAGTATTTGTCTATTTTAGATGACGTTATTTATGTTCTAGTTTTTTAGATGGTTGTAGTTTTAATTGGATCTTTAGATCCGCTAACTTAGCAGCTAATTTGTCTGACACAAGGATAGATCCTCTAGGAATATGGGTTGTAAACCCCCCACATTTGTTAGTTTATATCTTGTCTAGTGATGCTTATGCTAGGGAAGAGTTGACTATTTTTGCTTTGTTTTCGTTTGTACTGTATTTGGCTTTACTTTTTTTTGAATGAATTATGGTTCGGACAAAAAAAAATCTTCTCATATTTATTATACATGAAAAGAAAAATTATATAAATTCTTTATATACTTGTTATAAAAGTGCTTGGAAATTGGAATGCCGCCAGCTGTCTGAATCTGAGCTCTTTCATTTGGATCCCCTAGAAATCTAAATGCATAAGCAATGGTTGTAGTTTTTCTTTTTTTGGCCAAAGCAATGGTTATAGTGCAATGCATAAGAAATGTCATTATTAATGCTTGCCAAGAATCAAAAGCAGAAACTCAACTAGGTGGTGGGAAAGGTTGGAACCTTATCCTATTATATAGTTAATCAATGCATAAGCAACCTTATGTATTATAATTAACTTCTCATGGTTCTGTAGATTAATTGTCATGTTAACAGCTAAACCTGTGCTTGATCACTTGGTTTGATATCTTCATTTCTGTTTTACTTGAAGACCATCACATAATAAGTGTTTCTGGTCTGTCATTGTTATATCAGAACTCAAATGCCTAATAGTAAAATATAATATCTTGATATGAAGAACATGATTCTTTTTTCAGAGCTAGATTACACTTACACTATGTATATATATATATATAATATATATAATAATATAAAACAACAAAATTCTGATGATAAAGAAGGCTCATATTTTCTTCTATACTGTCCTTTTCAGAAAATGACATGCACTCAAGCTCATTGTGCAGCATGATTTCCAGGCTTTCGGAGAGTTGTAGTTGGCTATAGTGACGATGATGATGATGCCATTTTGAAGCAACTGTTTTTACCATCCTTCAATGTGTACATGAAGTGTCTATCTGTTGAACATGGTCACAATTCACAGGCAGATCAAATCCTTTCAACAGTGAAAATGTATACCATTTCTGAATAAGATGTACATGAAAACTCCTCATCATTCTATTCCCTTCTTCCCACCACCAAAAAGTAAAACAATAAAAAAGAAAACAAATGTCCACTTCCTTTTCTTTTCTCTCCTAAAGCAAACCAGTGAGTAGTTGAAAGCTCACAACTATTTATCTTTTTTTCTTCCCTTCAGAACCAAAACAAAACTTGCAAACAAGTTTGAACTAACTACTATTAAGTATTATTTATTAAGCTAGGCTTCCATGATCAGAGCCATCATCATAGTAATAAGGCGAGAGCTTGCCATCTTTTTTCTTTGCAGGCTTCGTTTGATGATTCTCTTTCTCCATGCCTACCTCTAGCAACATCTTCACCACCCTTCTCATGGCTGGTCGATTTATGGGAAGAGGGCTCGTGCACATGAGCCCAATGTTGAGCACCTTGCAGATTTCTTCTCTGAAACATGGCTCAAGCCGCGAGTCAACCACATGGTCCACTCCCTTCTGGTCTAGGCTCGTGCAAACCCACTTCACCAAGTCCTTTTCGCCAAATTCTGGGTCTACTGGCCTCCTTCCAGTGACCAATTCTAGTATCACAACGCCAAAACTGTATATGTCGCTCTTCTCGTTCACTCGCAGCGTGTATGCATATTCTGCCACACAAAAATGACTAAAGTGAGGAAACAGGTTCGAGTTTCATCATCAAAGCTTTGACTTCGGTTCTTCTCTAGTACTTCAGTACTTCAGGTTGTAGTGCATTGCACTTTTAAAATTTTCTCCTTAGAAAAACATTTTTTACTCATAAAAAGTATAATATACATTACATTGTATCCAGAAATACTGCAGAGGATATAGATTTAAGAACTTCATCCTTGTCATGAGACCTTCTAGCTCGAGTAAGAGTAAGAATTAATCTTTGTTTAGAGAATAGGCAAGTAATAACTTGTGGTCATACCAAACAAAACTCTAATCAGTCACTTGGTGCAAAATAATTCTACACTGCACCTGAATGCAAAATGTCTTAGTTCATCAAAATAAGTTTAACACAAGATTAAACAAACATGTCATAATGTTAGAATTTCTGCTTCTCAAGCATAAAAAATATGTTATACACTACAGTTGCGCCCTAAGACAGAATGCAGAATATATCTCAAATTCATCAAAATATTTTCAAAACAAGACTAAACAAGCATGGCATAGAACATCAGCTCACTAACCTGGCGCGATGTACCCACACGAACCGGCAATGACAGACATGGACTTGGCTCCTTTGGCAGTGGTTTCAACCACCTTGGCGACACCGAAATCCGCCACCCTCGCCCTGAAGTCGCCGTCCAACAAAATATTATTAGACTTCACATCCCTATGAACAATTGGAGGGACACAATCATGGTGGAGATAAGACAAGCCTTCCGCAGCATCAACGGCTATCTTATACCTTGTTGGCCAATCCAACAGTCCTCCTTTGCTGCTATGAAGCAAATCTCCAAGACTCCCATTAGGCATATACTCATACACCAAAAGCTGGCAATCCCTTGTTGTGCAACAACACCATAATTTCACTATGTTCTTGTGCCTAATTTTGCCCAGAGTTTCAACCTCTGCGTCGAATGTATTGTCTTCTTTCTCCGAATCACCGATGCCACCACCGTCACTCTCGATGTCCTTCGCTACTCCTCCCCATAGTTTTTTAACCGCGACGGCCTCGCCATTGCTCAGAACAACCTTGTAAACCTTCCCGGAGGATCCGCTTCCGATCACACTATCCTCGTCGAGGCAGTTCAGAATCTCATCTTCCCTAAAACCAAGTTTGTGGAATGACATTAAAGTCCATTTTGATTTGTCAATGGCTCTTCTTGCGTTCTTGAAGCTCCTGTACTTGAAATAGAACCAGACAACACCAACGACTAAAACTATAGTGGCGGAAATGAAAATAACTCGAAGCAGCCAAACATAGCCTAAGTTATTATCTTCGTTATTGCCATTGCACAGGCCTTTCAAATCTCCGCATAATCCGGGATTCCCCAAGAAGCTAGTCTTGTACATTTCTTTAGCCAATTGAGGTGGAAGCTCTCCGGAGAGTCGATTAAACGAGAGATTCAGCTGATTCAGCTTCAGATTCTGCAATCCGTGAGGGATTTTCCCGGAAAATTGATTCCGGGAAAGATCGAGAAAATTGAGCACGGACAAACTCGCAATGTCGTCGGGGATTTTCCCGCGAATCTCGTTGTTTGCGAGGTTCAACTCGTTGAGCTTTTTCCATGATCGAATCCCCTTCGGAAGCTCGCCGGAGAGTTTGTTGTTGTGGAGATCAAGAGTCCCGAGCTGTCCAAGATTCACGATGCTATCAGGTAATGATCCGCTGAATTTGTTATCGCTTCCTGAAAATTCCTCGAGATTTTCCAGCCATCCGATCTCGTCGGGAATCACGCCGCTGAAATTGTTCTTGGATACAATCAACAGCGACAAATTCCCCGCGCCGGCGATCGTTCTCGAGATTGAACCGGAAAACGAGTTATCAACAAGCTCCAGAAGATACACATGCGGCAAGCCCCATATTCCCGCCGGAACCTCGCCAGAAAACCGATTATACCCGAGCCTGACACGCGTCAAGCTCTGACACATTCCCAAACTCGCCGGGATCTCGCCGGAGAACAAGTTGTATATCATCAGAAGCTCCTCTAACTCCCCGTGGTCACACAGACTCGCCGGAATCCCTCCCCAGAACTGGTTCGTCGAGACGTCAAGCCACCGCAACGGCGAATTCTTGCCGAGATTCTCCGGCAGCTTCCCGGTAAGCCTATTCCCGAACAATCTCAGCTCGTAGAGATTCGGCGAGTTCGCAATGCTCGCCGGCAACTCCCCCTCGAAGCGATTCTCGTACAGATTCAGACTCTCCAACGGCAAACGACACAACTCATCGGGAATTCTTCCGGTCAAGTGGTTCATCGACGCGTCAAGCAGCCTCAATGCAGTGAGGTTCGACATTCCCTTAGGCAACTCACCGGACAACGAGTTATTATAAAGCTCAACCTGGTTCAAACTCGTCAACTCAGTGATCGCACTCGGAATCGACCCGTACAAATTATTAAACGCCAAATCCAAATCCCTCAGCCTCTTCAACCTCCCAAGCGAATCCGGAATCGTTCCGACCAAATTACATTGCGTCAACCACAACACCTCAAGATTCGTCAAATTCCCGATCTCCGGAGGGATTCGACCCGGATAAAACGGGTTGTAAGACAGATTCAACATTTTCAAACTAGTAATGTTACCGAGCGAAGCAGGAATGGTACCATCTAGGAGATTATAAACGAGAGAGATGACCTCAAGGTTCTGGAAGGTTCCAAAGGAGTCGGGGATGGGGCCGGAGAAGTTGTTACCGGTGAGGTCGAGGTAACGGAGGTTGGGGAGGAGGGATAGGGTGTGGGGGAGTGAACCAGTGAGGAGATTCTGAGAGAGGTCGAGGTAAGTAAGGGAGCGACAATTGGAGATTTGGAGAGGGAGAGTGTGGTTGATGGAGTTGTTGAAGAGGGAGAGGAAGGAGAGATTGGGGAGGCGGCAGAGGAGGGAGGCGGAGAAAGGGCCGGCGATGTTGGTGTTGGAGAGGTCGAGGCGGGTGACGACGGAGGAGTTGGAGGCGGCGGCGGCGGAGCAGGTGACGCCGGACCAAGAACAAGGGGTGGGGTCACGGGGGTTCCAGGAGGAGAGGGAGGAGTCGGGGTCGTCGAGGGAGAGTTTGAACTGGTAAAGGTAAAGGCCGTCTTGGTTGAGAGAGAAAGTTGAAGGAAGAAGGAAGAAGAAGAAGAAGAAGAGAGGAAGAAGAAGAGACATGGTAATGGTGTGTAGAAAACAGAGTGAGTGAGTGAGTGAAGAGAGTGTGGGGTTTGGAGGCTGAATTTATCTAAAACGAAAACGAAAGAGAAAAGAGAGAGTGATGAAGGAGACAGGTGTTCGAGTAGGATATTGCACGCGCCCAACACATATGGATATATCTTGGGCAAAACTTGATATAAAGAGGTTTTGGGAGAGACGGGACAAGGGAAGCAAATCTTTAAACATAATTATAACGTCTTCTTCTTCTTCTCCATACAAAACTGTTTACTACTGTCAAAATTCTATTCTTTTGCTTCTTCTTCATTCAAACATACATACATTCACGCTGAATTCATGTAATTATGATTTATCAACACATAAAATCATACCTTCTTGTTGTTTTTCCTTTATACTTGTAGTATTTTGTTACTTTTTTAAAATATTTGTTTCAATTTGGCTTTGATATACACTCCTCGGAATGGCATCTCGGATTTGTTATCCAAGGATACACTCCTCGAAAGGATACCCGACGGAGAGGCAACCCAGGCAGGTTCCCCCTCCCACACTCAAGCATTTAATGCCAAGATATTGGCATTAAATGCTAGGATCCGTGAAAGCACGTGACAGGACAAGAAGGACACGCAAAAGGACTAAAACGCCCCCTGCGCGCAGACCAAACCATGAAAAGCACTCTTGGCTATCACTGACAACCAGGAGAGAAGGTTGGAAATCCCACCGTACCCTGGCAGTGATAGCTGTCACGTCAAAAGCAGAAACCTACACCAACCCCCTTTTCCTCACACATCCCGAGTACACCCCTAACGTCTCAGAGAGAGACCTCGTACGAACATGAGACAAAAGGGAAGGAGGATAAAAGGAAAAGGGGGTTGGTGTAGGTTTCTGCTTTTGACGTGACAGCTATCACTGCCAGGGTACGGTGGGATTTCCAACCTTCTCTCCTGGTTGTCAGTGATA
Source organism: Chamaecrista fasciculata (assembly GCA_003254925.1). Classification (NCBI taxonomy): domain Eukaryota; kingdom Viridiplantae; phylum Streptophyta; class Magnoliopsida; order Fabales; family Fabaceae; genus Chamaecrista; species Chamaecrista fasciculata. The sequence goes on from QANZ01007536.1 coordinate 314,465, forward strand.
GCCAAGAGTGCTTTTCATGGTTTGGTCTGCGCGCAGGGGGCGTTTTAGTCCTTTTGCGTGTCCTTCTTGTCCTGTCACGTGCTTTCACGGATCCTAGCATTTAATGCCAATATCTTGGCATTAAATGCTTGAGTGTGGGAGGGGGAACCTGCCTGGGTTGCCTCTCCGTCGGGTATCCTTTCGAGGAGTGTATCCTTGGATATCCTTGGATAACAAATCCGAGATGCCATTCCGAGGAGTGTATATCACTAGTCCCTCCGAAAGGTCCGAGGGGGAGTCCGCGCCGTCGGCTTCCGAGGGGTGATCCCGAGAGGTGTATATCAGGCTTATTTTTATTTTCATATTTGTTTTACTAGTCCTCCAAAATATGATTTTGTATAGTTTCTATCATTATTTTTTGGCCAAAGTGTGAATTTGGTCTCGTATCTTTACTCCAGGTCCCAAATTAGTTCTATATATTTTTCTGTCTCGAATTTGGTCATGTATCTTTGCTCCAGTCCCAAATCAGTCATATATCTTTTTTAGTCTCAGTTTTGGTCTCATATGTTTTGAGAATCTCTCACAGTTAGTCCTCCGTCCATTTTAAACCGTTAATTAGGCAAATTAAGTCAGAAAAAATTATAGATTAGTCCTTTAAATTACAATTTAATCTTGAAAACTTCAAGTCCCTTTCACTTTAGTCACTGACTATCAAAATAAAAGTGAAAGAGCATCCTTGAAGATTCTCAAACCTTGCCTCTCGGTCCTTAATCCATGAATTCTTCATGTAATGGAATAGAAATGCAAAAACAATACAAATTAAAGCAAATGATAGAGGGATCGAAACTGAAAACATAGAAAATTTAAAACCCACCAGAAAACGTACGAGTTTGGATTTGCGAAAATTCTTTCTTGAAGCATTTGAGAGCGATTATTTGAGTGAGATTTCAATAAGGATTGGGGTTTTTGGATGATTTCTTGAGTTTCTCGACAATTTTCTTACTTTTTCTAACAAGTTTGGGGCATTTTCTAATGGGTTTTAAACTTTCTACGTTTTCAGTTTTGATCCCTCTGTCATTTGTTTTAATGTGTGGTTTTTTCATTTCTATTTCACTTTTATTTTTCATTAGGGACCAATATGTAAGGTTAGAGAATCTTCAGGGATGCTCTTTCACGTTTATTTTGACAATCAAGGACTAAAGTGAAAGGGACTTGAAGTTTTTAGGACTAAACTGTAATTTAAAGGACTAATTTGTAATGTTTCCTGACTTAATTTGCCTAGTTAACTATTTTAAAAGGACGAAGGACTAACAGTGAGAGGTTTTTAAAACATATGGGACCAAATTCGAGACAGAAAAAGATATAGGACTGATTTTGGACCTGGAGCAAGCTTACAGGACCAAATTCGCACTTTGACCTTATTTTTAATGTGGATAATTAAGATTGATCATTTATGTCTAATATGCATTCTAATAAATCAGTTGATAATGAAAAAATAAAAATTTTCTTTCTTTCTTTATGCTCACTTATTATGTCACATATAAAAAAAACGAAACGAAAGAAACAAAACCAAAAATAATTTCAAGATCAAAATGAAACCAACTTCATGATTTGAGGACCAAAATGACTATTTCATCTTTTTTTTTTTAGAAAAATAATATAAGGTTTTCATTGTAGGGACTTTCAATTTCGTATGAACAATTTTGTCCGAATGTAATGATTTGACAAGAGATCAATGTCAATTCAAACGGTTTTTGAATAATTTCGATGTAATTGTTTATTGATTTATTATATATAAACAAATTTCTATTTTATTATGTTTTAAAATAATCAAAAAATAATATAAGCTAATCAAATTTTTATATCATTTATTATTTTATGATATATAATAGAAACATTTTTTTTTTTGCTTCAAGTAATAGGAATTTTTCTTAACTTTTTCTATTTTCCTTATTTTATATAAATATATATTCTAATATATGATTTGGAAGATCAACAATGAGAAGAATCCAAAAACAATATATATATACTGGGGGTTTTGCGTATATATAAATTAAATAAGGGACTAAATTGTTAACGTAGTAAAGAAAGAGAGATCAAATAGTAAATTTTCTCTTATTTTTAATTCATAGACTATAGTTTTAAACATGGACGACCAGAAAGGGGTGAAGCCATATAATATAAGATATAAGTATATATTAAGAACTCTCCAAAGTATATATTATAAAATAGCTAGATTTACCAAATATATTAACAAATATATAACTGAAACAAAATTAGAAAATGTTAGGAAACAGAAAGTTTAGAAATGGTCTTTGTTATGTGGTGTATTTCACATGTAAAACCAGAAGTAAGTCACATGTATTCAGTGGAGTAACAAACTTTATATAGGTGAAATCAATAATCCTGAGTCACAATCATAGACGTTATATTCATGCTGTTTCCATTTCTTTTATTTATTTTAATTTCAATATATTATGTAGATTTAAATTTCACAGAAATGACTATAGTTTTAGAAAGAAGACAAAATTTTTCTAACGGTTTTAAATAAGACTGATTATTTGGTTCTTTGTAATTTATTTAAGTTTTTTATACTTAATTATTTTTATGCTTTGTAAATTAAAGTTTAGCATAAATTAGATAGACCCAGCGAATCTCATGTCCTTTTTCATATCATATCAGGTGGGTCTTGGGTTTGTAGACGTTAGGTAGGCTTCTATTCTTTTGTTTCTTTTTACTTTTTGAGTATTTTATACATAAAATAAAATAGAGTAAATTACACTTTGTTACCCTGTTCTATGGATCGATTTCACTTTGGTATTTTATTCTTTCAAAAGTGACACTTTGATACCTTGTTATTTGAAAAGTGATATTTTGGTACTATGTTCTTTGCACCGTTAGCACTTTGGTACCCTATCTATAGATCGATTTCAGTTTGGTACCCTGTTCCTTCACGATTTGTTGCTTTGTTCTATCTTTGTTAGAGTATCAAAGTATTAACGGTGCAAAGAACAGGGTACCAAAATGTTAATTTTGAAAGAACATGGTACCAAAATGTTGACAATGTAAATAACAGAATACTAAAGTGTCACTTTTGAAAGAATAAGATACCAAAGTGAAATCGGTCTATAGAATAGGGTACCAAAATGTAGTTTACCCAAATATATATATGCATACATAATTACTTTGAATTCAATTTTTTTTATTGATGAGAAATTCCTAATACTCTTATATAATTAATATATGTGTTAAGAAAATACGAAAAGAAAAGATTTAGTCTAAAATGGATTTATATTTTTAAGAAAAAAAAAAACAAAAATTTCTTTATAATCCAAATGACCCATCTCAATTGAAACTGGGTGTGGCCTCTTAAAAGTTTTGGTCCTTAAGAATTAAATAAGTCATATAATCATTTACTCAGAGCTGACAAAAAATACAAAAAAAATTGGAAGGACTTACTAAAATAGGATATATAGAGTTTAGAGTTCTCGTCCCATAAAGAACTAAGCAAATAAAATAGGCAGATGTTTATTTTAATGAGATGAACCCATCCAATTAAATGAATAAAAAAATCAATTTATAATTAAGATAATATATAGATGAAAACAACAACACGAGATCACCAAATAACTTTTCCTATGATAGCTACCTCTCTAGTATTGTATCTAAGCTTGTTTGTTTCTCATTCATCTCACATTTTAGTTTGTCATTAATTAGATTTATTATCGAATTCATACCAATAGTTACAACTAATGTAAGTTAATTGGTACTCTAAGTGTTGTAGAAAGTGTTATATATAAGTGTTATGTGGTATGTACTTGTCTAGACATTTAACATGCCATTAGTGTAGTGAGCTAGCTAGCTAGTGCATGGTGAATCCAATATTAGAACATTAATAAAGAGTGAAATGGTTGTTGAGGTACATAAAGAATACTACAAATGTAAGTTTAACGTTTAATAGAACTTAGAGTGATTACTAACAAGGTGATTTATAGTTGGGTACGTGTAATCAAATCACATTAGTTGTTTATATTTTATTATTTTATAGAGAAAATTTACTTTTTTTCTCTGAATTGTTATTGAGTCAACGATTTAGTTCCTGAATTGTAAGAAAATATGAATTAGTCCCTAAATTTGACACCACCATCAACCTTTTGGTCCCTGAATTGTAGGCAAATATGAATCAATCCCTAAATTTTACACTACCGTCAACTTTTTGGTCCCTAGATTATAGGAAAATACGAATCAGTCCCTGAATTTTAGACCACTGTCAACCCTGTGGTCCTTGAGGGTGGTGTAAAATTCAGTGTTGGAGCGGTGGTCAGGGATTAAAAGGTTGACGGTGGTGTAAAATTTCGGGATTGATCCATATTTTTCTACAATTCAAGAACCAAAAGGTTGACAATGGTGTAAAATTCAGGGACTGATTCGTATTTTTCTACAATTCAAAGACCAAAAAATAAGTTTTCTCTATTTTATATTATCGTCACTTTGTTTCATGATCTCTAATTTTTTAAGAGATTATACTTGGAGCTTAACTATCCTTGATAAAAGATACAAGTAATTTATATGCAATTAATTTATCTAGGTTTAGAGTAGATGGATGTCACAAATTAATCTCCATTATCTTCTTTTGTGTACACAAGAATAAAAAAATTAGTGGAAACTAGAAGAGTGTGAAGTGCAGCGTGTATCAATGGTAATTGTAGTTGAAACTTGTACAATTCGTAAATACAAAAAAAAGGCATGCAGTCCATTTACACAAGATTTGACATAACTCGAAACACAAAAATGTCGTTCAAATTAAGGTCTTGTGTTTCGTTCTCTTCTAGGGTCAATAATATATACCACTTTGAAATGGAGTTTTTGCTTAAATGTCACTGTTCTCTATAAGAATATAACAACTATTTCTCTTAAATGTCACCATGTCGATTTATTTTGCATTCCTAAGCACTGTTTTAAGACTTTCCTTTTCACTAGGATTTGAAGAGAAAAACGAGTACATTTATGTTAAAAACGAGTACATTTATCTTTTATTATTCTATGATAAAAAAATTTGCTTGGGTTTCTTAATTTAATTAGTCTACAAAATGTAATTTTTTGTTTGTTTGTTATTCTAAGATTTAAAATGAAAAACTTTTTTTTTAGAATATCATCTAATTAAATAATTAATAGCTAAAGACTAATTATTTTGAGACAAAAAGATCACTAAAATGGGTTTTGCTTGACAATTTTTTTGTTTTCAATTTTTATGCATATGATATAGTTCAAACTCACAACGTTGTGCTTCAAGAACCAACTATCTATCAATTATTTTAGACTTTGTTTATATATCAAAATTTAATTAAAATGACAATAAAATGCTTTGCAAGTACATAATATATCATCTAACATAAATGCAAACAACAATTATTGGAATATAGTTAATTAAAGTCTAGTTGTGTTTATTTTTTACTTGTATAAAGAGACATGTAAAAGAATAAAAGAAAAACTTAACAGTCTATAAAATCAAATATACGATATTCATAAATTTCTCTTTTGTATTTATTTAATCCAATACTTAAATTGATTCTAAATGTATAATTTTTAAGTTTTTTTTAGTCCAAGATGTTTTGAAAATTTTATATTGGTCTTAAAATATTTTCATAGTTGTTCACTTTTAGTTTCAAGTTACCAAATGTGGTCATACTCTTTCGTTTTAATTTTAAATGCAACAAGTCTAAAGTTACGGATTACTTTTGATCAAGATTATTTTTTTAATTTAGTTGAGACTATCAAAAAATAAGGTCAAATCAAATCTCGAAAATGGATCGCATGTTTTACGGTCAAACAAACAAAATTTGTTGCATCTCTCTCATTTGAAATTAAAATGCAACAAGTTCGGAACTATATAAGTTACTCTTAACAAGTTTTTTTTTCTTAGTTGAAACCGTCAACAAATTATATTAAATCAAGTCTAAGAGTGGACCCGAGACTAATTTTCCAAAATTTTGTACTTTTTGGTCCTAATATAAAACTTTTGAAACATTTTGAATCAAAATGAAAAAGAATATATATATATATATAGGATAAATTTAAACATTTGATCTAATATTCCTATGTTTATTCATCTGGATCCCTCTGTAGCTTGCTATATATGGAGTTTTTTTTTGTAGAGTCATTATCATAATTCGTTTCATCAATTTCAGCGGTGGGTGTACTGTAATGGATTGTTGCAGAAGACAACAATAAAATTTGGGGAATCAGTCTGCGTTTTTAGGTATTGTCATTGAATTCAAGATGAAGTGTGATAGATAGTAATGGCTGTGTCATGGTTCCCAACAGCAGAGGGCTCTCTCTGTTTTGAATGTGAAATTGGGAAATAAAACATTGTTAGGATTAGGAATAAATGTATGGGTACCACATTTCCACCAACGTTAATTATGAAGAACATAACTTTATTTTTTTTTTTTGTAATGGTATGGGTTTCCTCCGCCAACCTGTCTAACGGTCTAAGCGAAGAGTCGAAGACTAATTTTATTTGAACTACAGAGATGAAATGGTTGAGCCCTCCCAACAATGTCGACTCTATGAATAGAACTTGGATCCTCTCACCTAGGGTGTAACTCGCCAATCACTACACTAAACATTTGTTAGTACTTAACTTAATTTTGTTTGCATTTTTTTAAGGCTAAACTGCACAAATTTTGTGAGTTTTAGGTCAGAAGTAAAAAATATTCTTAAATTTTAAAACTTGACATACAACTTTCTGAGTTCTCAATTTTGTTTACTCAAGATCTTGAGTAACAATTGACAAACAAATCCTCTTAATTTTCAAGTAATTAAGTTGATAGACATCTCTCGGTTTCAACCACTTAAGTGAGCAAAGTTGAAAGTTCAAGAATCCTGTCTATCAAAATTTAAAACTTATAAGTTCTAAATTAATAAGTAAAGTTGAAAACTCTATCTATCAAATTTTAAAACTTATGAATATTTTCTGTCATTAACCTAAAATTGAAAGAGATTAAGCAAAGCTAAAAACTGAAATGGTGTCTATTATGTTGATTTTGTATTTATTTGCTTAAATGAGAGAAAGATTAGTTAGAATTGAAATGCAGAGTGCAGAGGTTGGTGAATTAGAATTTAAATGGAACAGAGAGAACTTGAATTCTCTCGTGACTTGAATTAAATAGGGGTGAATGCTACTGAGTTTAATTTGTGGGTACAATCACAACCACAGTATTAAATAACAGTAGCTAGTTGTTTCAGTGTACATAAAATCTCATACTATACATTCCGGAAAATTTTCAGTGGCATATATACATACGTCATACAGAAACTTCGTCACAAAACTCTCCCAATAACATAAGTAGTAGAGTCTATTTCGCAAATAAAAAAATAAATAAAAGGCCAAAATCTTAATTTGGTCCTATATCTTTAACTCAGTTCCTAATTTAGTCCTATATCCTTTTTTTACGCACTTTTGTCCCATATCTTCGGGTCAGGTCTCAATTTGGTTTTATATCTTTTTTTTATTACAAATTTGGTCCCGTATCTTTGGGTCAATTACATAATTGGTCTTATATTTGTGGGTTAGGTGCATAAGTGGTCTTTTGTCTTTGTAAAAGGATCAACTAACTATTTATCCATTTGCAAAGATATGAAACCAATTCTACAACCTGACCAAAAGATATGTGACTAAAAATTATATGAGACGAAATTGAGACCTTTTGCAGATATATGAGACCAAAAGTGCAACAAACAATGATACAGGACCAAATTAGGAACTGAACAAAATATATGAGACCAAATTTACACTTTGACCTAGATAAAATAAAGAGTGTATTTAAGCCCTGCCTAACCTGTTTGTATGTTCTACATGTTAATTAATAAAGAAAAAATTTAATGTTTTAATTTTTTTATCTTCAAGAAAGCATTTTTTTTCAAAATTTATTTTTAAATATAAAAAATTAATTAAAAAGTCAAACAAGGGCTCTATCTGACAAAATGTATTTTAAAATCTGTTATATATAAATATATGGAAAGTTATTTTAAAAACAAATATTAAACCAAATAACATTAAATTATAACAATGTCATTAATAAAATCAAATTTTTGTATTTTTTTGTGACTTTAATATGACAAATAATAAAAAGTAATGATATATATGACATATTTATGAATAAATATTGTAATTTTTAAAGTTTTTATCAAAATTTATTAATTTTAAATTATTTTTATATATAAATATATGCAGTGTCATGTCCTGTAATTTTAAAAATTTAACGTGTCGGTGTGTCTGTGTCATTGTTGTGCCCCGTGTTCATGTCAGTATGCTTCATAGCTACTGATTATGAGATAACTTAAAGCAACAAAAAAAAAGGGGTAATAAATTATAAATTACTAAAACTATCATAAGTCATAAGTGTGCAATTGTTGTTAAAAAAAAATCATAAGTGTGAAATTCTTTTCTTTGAGAGAGTACACATTTAAATTTAAATTAGCTAATTAAAGATACATCATTTAGTTCCAAGTGAGTTGGATTTGTAGAGAGTGGGAAGTTGAGACCACAAAATTGAGTAGTACTATAGTAATACATAGCAATATATATATATATATATATATAGAATAGCTAATTAATCAATGCCTCTAATTAATTTGGTGTTTCATGCTTGTTATGTTTTGTTAATGCAACACCAAACATAAAATTATAACACCCACCCACCACCAAATTACGTATTAAAGTGGGTAGATATATAGTCCAAACAACACCTTAACTATACATTATTATGGTAGATCCAACATATATAATTCTTCGACATAACTCTACGCACAAATCGATAACATGAGATTAATTGGAATTCACTTCAAATTTAAAGAATTTGACTGACTGTACGAATTTGAACACTAAATGCACAATCTATATGAGACTGTTTGGATCAATGTCAACAATATTAGTTAGATCTCCTTATTTATTATTATTAACAACTATATATATTATTAATTATATATAATTTTAAAATATCGTAATTTTTTCAAAATATATATTAAAATAACATTTGACATGTCATATAAAGTAGGTAAAAGTATAATTTTGGTTCTTTATTTTAAGCCTAGGTTTCAATCTTATCATTCAACAATTATTTGTTTCATTTTAGTCATTTAAGTAACTTCCTCCAACTGATAAAAAAAAAAAATTAATCCTAGATACTATTAATTTATTTAAAGAAAAATGTTGAGTTGGAATCAAACTTATTATTTTTAATTGGGTAAAATGCACTTTGGTACCCTGTGGTTAGGACCGAATCTACTTTGGTACTCTGTGGTTATTTTCCGTCAAGATTTAACAAAAAGCGCTGACGTGGCTCAATCTTAGTTATCGATTTCTACTACATTTTATCTGTTAATTTCAATTGCAGCTTAAACCATATTTCACTATTCAACAAGATTTCTTTTGTGTGTTTAGGTCCTCACTCTTTGATAAAACGAATCAAAACACAACAAACTAAAAGAATAGATGGAGTTTTCTACAATTTCATTTCAAGAACTAGAGTTATTAAAAAAGAAATTGCAGAAAGATCGTTAGAGTTTTGATGAATCAAAATCTTCCCTTTCTCATAAAACTTCTCTCAACCAAGTCCTTAATTAATCACATATTGAACTCAAATGTTTGTCATCTTTATCAGATTGGTCCTTGGAACACAAAAAACAACTCTGTTTATCTATTGTTTGATTTATCTTCCATTTAAGGTCAATAAAATTTTATAGTTTTCATAATAGTCTTTGGGGCACATTATAATAAGATTGATTTTCTACAATATATGATCATAATTAATTTAATTATTTTATTAAATATACCAATTTGAGACTATTTGGGGGCATTTTGTAATTTTTGCAAAAAACTTGTGAAGTTTATCTTCTCACCATTGAAACACATAGTTTTAGGACTAAACTGCATTTTATTTTCCAGATTTAGGACTAATCTATAATTTTATTCTTTTTCGAATATTTTTCATAATTACATTTTGACCCCAAAATTTTGTTATAATTTTCATTTTAGTCCTCAAATATTATGATCTAGGGACATTTTTGAAAATTTTGAAACTATTTGGGGGCATTTTTTAATTTTGCAAAAGTGCTAACAATATTTTGTTAAATCTTGACGAAAATAACCACAGGGTGCCAAAGTGCTAACGGCGCAAACCTCAAGGTACCAAAATGTCAAATTTTGTCTTTCAGGGTACCAAAGTGGATTCGATCCTAACCACAGAGTACCAAAGTGCATTTTACCCTTTTTAATTTTAAAGTATTGATAATAATAAAAATAATAATAAGAGGAAAAATACTTTTTGGTCCCTAAAAGATGGGCATATTCACTTTCTAGTCCCTAAAAGAAAATACTATATTTTTCAGTCCTTGAAAAATCATCAACATTTACTCAGTCCTTTCCTTTAACGGAAATGATGGTTTGACCCATTAAATACTTGAAGGGCCTATCTTCCAGGGACTAAAAAGTAATTTTAATTTATTATTTTTAACTATATTGAATAACTCATTGTTTAGTTTAATTGAATCTTGCTATGATTTGGTTTGGTGATCAGAAACGGTTATAAGAGATGCATGGCTTGGTTTGTAGAGTAAAGGCTTCAAGAATCAATAAAATAATTAACCATGGCCTATTAGTACTTGAGGGAAAACAGGAGAAGTTAAGTAATAAAGAGGCTGTTACAAAAGTCCTTTTAGCTAGTATTACCAAAAAGAAAAAAAAAAAGTCCTTTTAGCTAGAAACAGCATGCATGCAATGAAGAACCTGGTTGCTTTAGTAAGAATAAGATCATCAGTCAATATGAAATGATAAGGTATTTCTTGTAAAGCTTAGCTTCTATATATATATATATTGTTCAACACACACACACACATATTCATGTTAATTTGTCTGCATGCCTCTCATTGTGTATATATTATACATGATGCTACTTGTCACTAGGTGTGTGTGCAATTTGCAAACAAGCCTTATGTATAAGCTTCCATTTCTCTTCTTTTTTTTCGGTTGGGTAGACATAAATTATGAAAGTAAATATGCTTTTTACGCTTTACACAACATGCCTGTGGTGAAGAAGCTTATGTCTATTTTTTAGGGAAACTAAAGAAAGGTCTTACTAATTATGCCTTCAATTCAAAGATGATACAAAAGAAAAAAAAACACAATGAAATAATGAAGGGTTTTATAAAAAAAGAAAAATGCATTAGATACATACAAATAACATATTTTGTTTCTCAAGGATATTTAGGCAACGTACTTCATCAATCATAATGAGTAATTTTCCAAGTCAAAAGAATGAGAAGATCGATACATATATAAATGGGTTTATTTGCATATATAATTATACCAATTGGGCGCATGCAACTTTTTGAGAATTATGAGTACTGCCTTGCTTAAAGATGCAACTTGCAAGTCAAATGACCATCACGTTTCCAAATGGGAGTTTCTTTTTCCATCCAAAAAAAAAAAGAACAAATTAATGTGTATAACTCATGATCTCCTACTTTCATGATTGAAATTTGAAAAACAGGTCCAAGTTTTGTAATGCTTCTCTCTCTCTCTCACAAACACAGACATGTACTTTTCTTTCCTTCCCTTTTTTTTAATTACATGTTTAAAATTATTAATTATAATTTTAAGAGTAAATTAATAAATTGATATGAAAGATCACCAAGTTAATAACTTAATCCTTAAAAAATTAAAATATATAATTTAATCATAAGGTAGAGAAGAAAAAAAAAACTAANAACCGAAGAAACTTACTAGTGGCTAGGTTTTTTCTCGCGAATTCTGCTCTCTCTGGCTTCGTATTTGACTTGATGAATGATGAAGAAGAAGGAGACGAACGCGTAGAGGAAGAAGAAAGCTGCTAATGAGTGAAAAGAATTAGGGCTCCGTTTGGTAGCCATGCAATGTGTTTTACATCGTAAAAGGGCACGGATTCCAAGACTTTCATGTGTTTGGTATGGTTATTTGAGCTATGTAAAGTGGATTACAATGTAAAGGGCTTTACATTACATAGGCCATTTTTCTTTACTTCACATTTCTGATTTAATCCAAGTCTACCTAGGGAATTATGGTAGAATTCCTAATTTGCCCCTCTCACTCCCATCACATCTCCTTCCCAAAATGGTGAACAGC
>QANZ01007536.1:327099-387406 GCA_003254925.1 Chamaecrista fasciculata
GACCTATTCAAAAGAAATCTTATGAAAAGGAGAAAAATCTATAATATTAGAATTCTAAAGACCCTTTTATAATTAATTCTTTATGTTTTGATCCCTTTTAGTAAAGGGAAAGGACTTAAACGCATAAGAGAAGACTTTTTGGGAGATTTTTGACATTTTAACTAACATTTGCCGTTAAATCCTAACAGAAAAAAACCTCAGGGTACCAAATCGCTAACGGAGCAAACCACGGGGTACCACAATGCAAAAATTTTTCTTTCAGGGTACCAAAGGGGAACCGCCCCTAACTACAGGGTACCGAATTGCAATTTACCCTTTTTTTTATTAGGAACAACTTTATTTTTGTTCTTCACCTCCTTATTGTATATATATATAGGTACATTTTATTCTAATTTGTATTCATTTAATTTATCCATAATTAATATTCTTACTATTGTAATATTTTAAGTATATTGAATTATGGTGTATTACTATTATTTAGGACCTTGATGAATGTGTATCATGCAAGTAAAGGCAAGACTTACATGCAATTTCTTATATGTTTGATATAAGATTTTCCAATAAAAATAAGGCACATGGTAAATTTGTTTTGCATGACCAATCATGGTTGAAATAGAGCATTAAATACAACTTTTTGCACAATCATTCATTGAAGAGAGAGAATGTAATTGGAGCTTGTGATGGGAAGAACTTCATAACAAACATATAGCAAACTGTATATAAATTTTTTTTTCTTTTGTATTATGTAAGTATTATGTGTGTATTCTCATTGCTTGAATGTGTTGTTTGTGATTTGTAGAATGTCTAATTCCTAACAACTATTTTTTGTCTAAAAGCTGATATTTTGATGCTTTAATTTGCTGACTTAAAACGTTGACATATAAAAATTTGACATAATTAAATAATTATATAAAAGAAAGTTTTTCTCTTTTTTAGAAAAGCATAATTGAAGGTCCACCTATATATGTGAACACTGAACTGCATAGGATTTAGAAGTTATCATCCTATTTCCATTGAACTTCTCTCATTGTAAAAGGCAAATTAAAAGCTGAGTGACTAGGCCTACTTTTGCACTTCCAGCCACTGAGGCAAGTTTTATTTTATTTATTTTTCATACTTTTTAAATGCAACTTTCTCTCCTTTTGGTACAAAAGCCTCTTATTTCCTACTATTGGCAATGATTAGTGGAAGTAGATTTAGGGAAGATCCCACAACAAGTTTTTAGTTTGTTTAATTAATTTGAATGTTTTTAAGCAACAAGGTGTTGAAAGTTCATTCTTTTTGAAAATATTGAATTATTAAACAAAAAAAAGGATAATTAATTAGCTGTATATATTCCTAGCATGATCTCTTATATTGGAAAGCATATGCAAATTCTACAAATGAAACTACCAACCTATATATTCTCTTCCCGGGGCCTGATCTGATCATAAAGGCTATCAAAACCAATAATCTTTCTTACCAACCCTTAATTAGTTTTTGTATTTATTTGGGGTCCTTTCATGATTCTTTAACACATATCAATTATATTAAGCTCCAATCAATTAGAATTATGTGAGCATATTATTCAATTACCATTCACACAAACAAATTTGCTATTTGAAGGAGGAATATATGATTAGTGACTCAATTAGCCAGCTAATATATTGAGTTAAATTTATATATAATTAATTACTCTCTCATAATATATATATTCATTTATAACAATCATTGAGAGATCAAGTCTCTCCATGATGGTGATGATGTTGATACTATTTTCTTTATATATTGTGTCATATGGAAAGTGTCTGAATAATCTCAAGAGTGTGATGAAATCTTTACTTTTCATGGTTAAGAAGATTTCTTAGTGGATTTCCTAGTTGCATACTTCACAATTCACATGGCTCGATAGGGATAGTTAACAAATAAACATAAAGAAATTCCTGCTATGACAAAGAGATAGCCAGAATGAGTACTTATTGTATTATAATTAAGAGTAATTTATTGTTTGACCCCTGAAAAATTATGAATTTCTCAATTTAGTGCTTAAAAGATACATTATGAGTTTTTTTTCTAAAAAATACAATTAGAATCAATTAGGTTATTTTGTCCAAGATGCTAATTGAAATTTAATGAAAAATTTGATGTTGTGCGTTCATTTCAAAATTGTATCTGCATCGTACTTAATGAACAATTGATATTAGAAAATCGTATATGCAATTAAATTTAAATTAATATTTTAACAAAAGACTAGATTGATTGTAAGTGTGTATTAAAATCATATAATCTCATACTACGCATATTTATAAGTTTGAGAATATAAAATTATTTTTTTATGATTTTAATATAATAAATAATAGAAAATAATGACACTAATCACATACATCATTATTAGATATTGCGAATTTTAAAATTTTTAATTATTTATATATAAAAATATATATCATATCCTGTCAAACAACTTTAGAAATTTAAAAGCTTCTTTAGGAAGAAATTGTTGTATCACTCTCTACTCTATCTAACCTTTCATGACCCGAAAAAGAAAAAGTTAAATTAGCTTTCACTAAAATCTAACTAAATTATATTTTTTTCGTCAATAGAATTCACTTTTCATTTAATGTGCATTCATTTTCAAAATAAGAAAATTTTAGTTAAGTAATATATATTTTTAGAATCTTATGCATGGTAAAATCTAATACTAATTTGAATTTCTTATTGTTAAATAAAAAATATATAATTATATTGTCATGCTATAGAAGAGAAATAATACTAATTTGAATTTCTTATTGTTAAATAAGAAATATATAATTATATTGTCATGCTATAGAAGAGAAATTATACTACTCTATATTTATTTCTAATTGCAATATCCCCCTATTAAAAAAAATATTGCAATTGTCCCCTAATTAATTAATCTCGATACATATTTTTTTTTTTGGTTAAAGGTTCATTTTGGTCCTAAATGTATGCCCTAATGTTCATTTTGGTTCATTATGTTTTAGAATGTTCAAATTGGTCCTAAATGTTTGTAAAATGTTTCATTTTGGTCCCAACAATTGAATATGACTTGTTTCAAGTTCAAACGTGATGAGTTTAGAGCTACGTATTGTTCTCGTAGAGTACTTTCTCTATCCAGTTGTATCCGTCAGCAAACGGGGTCAAATCGATCCTAAAAGTAAACCTCTTGTTTCATGATCAAACAAGTAAAATTGATTATATTTCTCTCGTTTCAAATTCGACTGCGACGAATTCAGAGCAACAAGTTCCTATTAACAAGCCCTTTGAACTTGAAATGAGATACGAGAGAACTATGATCAAATTCAATAGTTTGGGACCAAAATAAAACATTTTACTAACATTTAGGACCAAAATGAATCATTTTGCTAACATTTAGGACCAATTTGAACATTTTGAAACATAATGGACCAAAATGAACATTAGGACATACATTTAGGACCAAAATGACCCTTTGACCTTTTTTTTAAGCCTGATACATATATTATCAACTATATAAAATGATAAAATACAAGTACATATGTTTTTGGTCTCTAATTTCTCTTCATAATTCATACGCATATTATAGATGAGAAGGTATATTAGATATGGAATTTGGAAATGGAAATTTCGTCTCCAATTTTCTTCATAACTTGTGATTTGTGTAATGAAGATGGAAATTAATTGTCTCGATTCTAATTTCTATCTCCAATTTTCTTTTTAATAATCCGTAGCTAATCATCTCAAATATTTCTTACTTTTACCCTTTTAGAGATAGACTTTTTTATTTTAGACACAATTTTTTTTCTTTCTCTAACTAGAGACGGAACTCAAAAGATATTTTGTATCAATTATTTATAATTTCTTTTATACATTTTTTATTTCAAATATATAGATAATTAAGATGCCCATATTGAATAATTTAAATGGATATGGATAGATATAGTAAAAAAATGAGCACATACCTGCATGTTGACATCCCTATTATATAGGAATATATATGTCTTCGTTTCTGTCTTGGTGCTTCAAGATAAGGTTATAGAACAAGAACTCTATGGCTTATAATTAACAACATATTTTTACAAATGTTTATTTGCATTTGAAACCATGGAATTAATGAATTGTTTTGTTTCTGAAAACACATTTGATTGTTGATTGTGGTTTAGTAATGCCATTTTTTCTATTCCGATAATTTAATTTCTTGAATAGTTTGTATTCATAAATGAAGATTTTACTAGAAAGAAACTTGTCGAGAATTTTATATGAAAATGAGAGAACTCTTAAAATTTGAAATTTCATTCATAGTTCTAAATCCGGACAAAGCAAACTTGTTTACAGAGGAAATATACATAATTAAATAAAAGAGAAATAAAATAAAATAACCACTTACTCTTAAAATGTACCACTAGCTAACTCTTATATATGATTAGGTCAAATAAGATAATAACTTTTCCTAACAAAACTTTCATTATTTTATTTTCTAAAAGAATTAATTATACTGGCGACTTTTTGGTCACCTAAAGTTCCAAAACTTATAGGTCACTAATGTTGCCTCTAAAGTGACTTTTGTGCTGATCTAATTTCTAACTATATGATCAAGAAATATTTTTTATGACAATTTTTTGGTCTTTCATGCAAAGCTAGTCTCAACAACATATATATTTATTCAAAGCATATATGGTATTATGAATTTTATAAAAAATAAGGATAAATTAATTTTTATTTTTTTAACAACTTTCTCTTATTATGAATTGTCACGTGACTTTAATGCATCTCTATGCTTGATAATATCTTATTTTAATTCAAAATATATGTATCATTACCATCAAACAGGTAGATTGATTGATTCATATTAAAATTGATCTAATTTAATTAAAAATTTTGAATTGAAGACTTTGAAATGTAGTCATGCATGTTTGATACTTAATGGTTGAATCTTCATGTCTTCATGATCTTACGACTCAACTAAAATGATTCATCTTTGTTTAAAATCTAAATTTTTAAAACAAATAAATGAAAAAAAAATGATGGTTTAGAACTAGAAAAAAACTGATGGTTGAAAAAAAGAGATTGATATGATGATTGTGTGATAAAAAACATGTCATGTTACGTATGGATGTAGTGCACACAAGAAACATTAGCATGGACACAGAATCAATGTGGGTTTCCCCACCAGTCCTCAAATTGAGGGAAAAAGCTTCATAAACGAATCAATTTGGTAATAGAAACACAAAATGAGAAAGTGAATTAAATTAACCCATATTGAACGAGCAAAAAGTTGAATGTGGTTGCCAAATGCCAATTATTAGGCAAAGGGAAAAAAGAATGTTGTTCATGATTTTGATTTTTGAAGGCTTGTTGCTTTATCAACGTGTTTCATTGTGGTGAAGTGTGTGTATATATATATAGGTTAAAGGGTCATTTTGGTTCTAAATGTATGCCTTAATGTTCATTTCGGTTCATTATGTTTTAAAATATTCAAATTGGTCCTAAATATTTGTAAAATATTTCATTTTGGTCCTAAACTATTGAATATGACTTATTACAAGTTCAAACGTGACGAGTTTAGAGCTATGTATTGTTCTCGAAGAGTACTTTCTCTATCCAGTTGGGGTCGTCAGCAAACGAGGTCAAATCGGTCTTGAAAGTAGACCGTTTGTTTCATGGTCAAACAAGCAAAGCTGATCATATATTTCTTGTTTCAAATTCTAATGCGACGAATTCAGAGTTATGAGTTCCTCTTAACAAGTCCTTTAAATTTGAAATGAAAGTCGAGAGAAATATGACCAAATTCAATAGTTTGGGATCAAAATGAAACATTTTACTAATATTTATGACCAAAATGAATCATTTTGCAAACATCTAGGACCAATTTGAACATTTTGAAATATAATGGACCAAAATGAACATTAAGGCATACTTTTAGGACCAAAATGACCCTTTGACCTATATATATATATATATATATATATGGCATGCAATTCAATTTTTATCCTCTAGATAACGTAAAAAATTGGCTATTCTTTAATAATGTAGCCCATCATTGATTCATTGGAATCATTTCAAGTTTGGACTTTGGACACAAAGTTATACTAAAGTAAATTTAATTTTTTAACAGAAAGTTTTATAGATTATTACTGAGTTGACAATACAGACTAAATATATATATGAGAACTCTATGTTTAATACTCATATAATACACATGTATTAATTAAGGAGTAAGGATCCTTATTAACTGTTCCTAAATCCTAAATTGAATTAAACGATCTTAATGATTGAGTCTAGATACCTGTGATGCAAATTGAACAAAAAAAAATCAACAGAGATTATAATATAGGTGTCTTGGAATTCATTAAAAAATGAGAACAGACAAAATTTAAAAAACTATTTATTAGTTCATTGTGTTATTAATTTGTCCATGCATGCAATATAGTGTAGTGACAGTTTATTTTACATGTGTTTAGACCCTTTTTGGTCCTAAATTCAATTATGTAAATTAATTTTAATTAGGATCCAAGAAGAGGATTGATTATTTGCAATGTCCTATCATCATCACCTAATTACTTACCCTTAAATCCTTCCTCTATATTTCTTCACTGATAAACTGATAATTAAAATAATTGTAGTTGTAACTAATATTTACTATGAAGATATGTCCAAATCTCTTGAAGCAAAGAGCTCCCATAATAATAAAGTACAGCACTTAATTACTTCTTATTAATTTGACAATCTTGAAGAAGTAGATATGGTAAGAACACTGATAATGTTTAGTTTCAGATGTGTTCAACATCTTATCTCTCTCATGTCATAATAAAAGAAAGTTATGATATCTATGCTTCATAAACAAGTTTTAAAAACTTTAATTGATTGACATTATTTACTTTATCTCAAGAATTAATTAGCCAATAGTGTGTAGATAGAAAATGATTTGGCCCGATGTCTCCTCTACAAGAAATACAATAAATTAAGTTGAAATCACTCACCATTTCACTGTAGAGAGGGAGAAGAAAACTTGTATCCTAAAGGAAAGGATTGAATACCAACAAAGTTTAGTACAATCAATAGACAATCCGGAGTTTCCCGCCCTGTGTATAAAGCAACTAATTGGTCAACAACAAACCCTTAAATGGAGTTTAGATCCACGGAGGATATATTAGTCCTTAACCCATCGGGTTAAGGGATACTTTGGACAACCAAAAACAAAAATAGACGGTCGGGTTCTTTAAACATAATGTCTTAAATTCGATCTGAGTTGTATATATGAAAGAAAAACTATTAATAGAAATAAAATCTATTTCGATAATCTCTATCTATCAAGAAGAGTGATCTAGAATTGTTAGTTGGAGGGTATCACCTTCTTACCCAAAAAGAAAAGATGATCTTCTAGAGTTCTTTCTTACGATATTCTTTTTAACTCTCTTAAAATATTTAAACCTTACATTTAAAAAAGAATAATCTTTTTTTTTTTGGCCAGAAAAAAAAAAGAAGAATAATCTTTAACTATCGATTATAAGATATTATCTTATCCTTATAACAAAAAACAAAGGATTATATCCGCTATAGTTTTATTTTACAATGTTTTATAACTCTTCAAAAGATATGCAACATAGTAATCGGAAAAAAAAGAAGAAGAAGAAGCAGCTTCTCATAAAGCTCAAGAGTTCAATTACCTGGATTTTCACTACTTAGATCAAATGAAAATTTGCATGACTTTTTTCTATATAATTTTGAAAAACACAAACCTTGAGTCTGTATAATAAATTGAAAGCTAAAATGCTTAAAGCTGTTCTAATCACAATGCAACTTGATATACTGATTTGAGAGCAATCAAAAGATAAAATATATATATATATATATATAACTTGAATCAAACAAATATTTTATAATGATAATGGATGATGACTACTTAGAGGCCCATTATATATATATATATATATAATTATATATAAGATAAAAAGGGAGAGGAGAACTTTCTTTACAAAGTCACATTAATTTTGGTTGATTTTGGTAGCTACTGTTCAGGAATGGATTGTTGAGAATTCAAAATCAATATTTTTGCATCAACCTAACACGTAGGACCAGATTCTGCACTTTAAAGTTCTTGTTCTCTCAAGATTCCCCTCAGAAAAATTGAAGTCAAAAGACAAGAAAACAACCAAATTAAAGAAATATATGATGAATTATTAGGACAAATTAAATATATATTCAAATAAAAACTAAAGGTCATTTTATTTCTTTTTGGCCTCTTCCACGAATTCATTCATCTTACATAGCCTGAGGGAAAAAGAAAAATATCATACCAACTCTCCTCATACCAACTCTCATCTTTTTTCTATCCTAAATAAAAATAAGGTTATTTATCGAAATGTACTTATTCAAATTACTTAATTAAGCAAGATAATATATAATTGTTCGTTGGACTAAATTTTGTTATTAGGACATAGTTTTAAAATTTAAAGTATCTTTCTTTCTGAAAAATCTGCTGAAGAAATGTGTTTGGGAAAAGTTTTGGGTAAGCCAAATTGGTTTTTGATAACTTAAAAAAGGTTCTAGGCCTAGTATTCAAAATCGATTTCCTTTAACATTCTTTTGGACCGAGTTCTTTTTAAGCTAGATCTAGAAGCCCAATTGAGAATCTCAAAAGAACTTGCAATTTGCTCCTCTTATGAGAAAGCTTTTGCATCTTGTCCAAAAAAAAAAATGAGAAAGCTTTTGCATCCTCAAATGGAAGATTGCCATATTTGGATAAAAGCCATCTTTAAAATGCAATGTGTTTTAAACTAAAAATGTGCTGAATGTGTCTAGCCTTTTACTATGAAATTAATGATGCCCTTGTTAAGTTCTCCATAAAAGAAAAATGAGAATGCGAACAGAGGTTAATCTACTTGATAAGAAGTTAACTCATAATTCACAAGATAATGAGTTCAAGTCTCGTTTTAATACAAAAATCTTGTTGATAGATAATTTATAAGTACCGATATAATCGCTCAGTGAGCTCAGAGACATAAACTTTTTCTCAAAAAAAAAAAAGAGAAAAGAATAAAGTGTATTCAGCCAATTCCATTGTTGGCAAAATTCACTAAACTCAACACTGAGAATTGGACAAGAGTTAGAACTACAAAATTTCAACTTCTCCCATATGTTGCAACATTCAAATACAATGCCTCAAAAGTTCTGCAAGCCGATATGAAAATGAGAGTCTTGAGCCACCACTAGCAGAAGAAGACGTTGAAAGCCAATATATTCATATGGCTCTTACTTGCATTTGATTTTAGTGATCTTTATTTTCTTTGTGAGACACTCTAAAGTTCATCTATTTTTTCTGTGCGAAAGGCTCTTAGGCGTCTCCTTGTTGTAAAGCTCTTTTGTGATGATCAAGTTAATAGGTTAGAAGAAACTTAAAAACCTATTCTTACTTTTAACTATATACATTGTGTTGTTGTAGGACAAGCTGTAATCTTGAGTTCTAAAATCATTTGTGAATTGTGATGATCCTTCACTGTGGATTAGTTCCTCTATATTGTTAGTCTAAATTGTTATAAATTTACTAGTGTGCTTTTTCTCTTCCCTCTATCTCTAAGGCGATATCTTCTGTCTCTTAAACACAATCAAAGAGGTTTTTCAAAAACTTTTTCACAGTGAACCTAACATCATAAATGAGTTGGGTTTTTTTTTTGGTGCTCAACCCAGCTCACCAAATTGGTGGGTTATACTAGCCAACTCAGTGGGTTAGACCCATTTTGGTGACCAGACTAGAAATCCTTGTATCTTGATATTTTCCTGATATTTTCCTGATATTTTTCCTTACCCTAACACCTATTATAATATGCTATATCCTGTTCTGTTTTATATTTTTTGAACATGTTAGTGTTAGTGTTGTGTCAATGAAATTTGTTTCATAACAGCTGTTCTGGACAATTATGAGGAAGTTTTGGGATTTAAAGGAGTGAATGATAAGGTGAGGAAAGGATTTCTAGTTAGTATGGGAGATTCCAAGTGTATCAAATAATAACTAATGGGATTTTCTTTGCTGCTAATTATCTATTTGTGATTTCTATTATATGAATTTTATAATTTATATAAATTGCTAGTTATCATTTCTGGAGTCCAACTTGTATCAGTTCTCTTTTCTAAACATAACTTTAAGCTTATCTGCTTCTTGTAAGTTGAGGAAAAATAATACCTATTTAGGGGTATCCACATGAATCCACTAGTTATATTCTCTCCGAAAATAGCAAGAAAAGTAACTATGTAGCTAGTAATCTAGACTTTCTTATCTAGCAAGAATTTTGATTTCAACAGTTTTTTAAAATGAATGCAACAGAACCATCTAAATATCATCAAACGCAATAGCAAAAATAAAATACTCAGGCCACAGACCATGACATAGAACATACTTACACCTGGCCTTTCCTCTCAAATGGTGAAAACAAAAAAACATCTACTCGACCTGTTCAAACAAACCATGACAGCAACTCCTTCAACTATATTAATCATCCATCTGTAACTAATCAATATTGTTCAAATCTACTAAACTATTTCGAATTTTTAATTTGAAGTATCAAAATTGTGAAATATAGAAGCTAAGTCAACAACCAAATGGTTTTGTCAGTATTAGCTCAAGACAAATATAAGTCAACAAAGTTATTGGATTCGGACCTTCTCATAGAAAACAGCATAAGATGAACACTAACTTTGTACAGAAGTTGCAAATCCTTATCCTTTTGTATTCAACAGAAGCAAAATGTTTGGTGATAGAAGTTCTACTTCTACCCATTGATTGTGCTTCATGTACACCCTGACTTCCCAATATTGTAAACAAATCTCTAAAGCCAACTCTACAAGTAGTTTCATTTCAAGAGGAAAACAAAAATTGTAAGCAACAAGAAATATGAATTAACAAATTCACCCGCTTCCTCTGTGTGGCTTTCAAGTAGACACATCACACTAGTATTCGTCTAACTGGCAGCATGTCCATGAAATGATCATCAATCCTTCTTCTTCCAGCAGATTCTGGCAGCTACCTTTCTTGGGAACTTCTCAAAATAATATTTCATGTCCAGTTTCGAAAATTGAATAATTTCACTAGCAGCTATACTGTTTTTATCTTACGTCTCAGAATCTTCATCAACAGTAGGAAGACTGCCTTCGGCGATAAATCCTGGGTTAAGAAACTTGGCAACAAACGCCCACAACTTATACACATCCTCAAAATTAGTCAGAAAACCCAGAGAAGCTGTAACAACTTCAAGCCTTACAAAGCCACCTTTTCCATCACGGCGACCATTCTCTATTGGCCGACAAAGAGTTGTATCTTCAATATTCAGAACCCCACGTTGATGTCTTGAGCTATCAAGAATCCGTATGTGACTAAGGAAACCAAGTCCGAGTGAGATTCCTTCTTTTTCAGCCAGCTGTTGAACAATCTCCGGATTGATTAGCCCCCGGTTTCTGTCCCTAACATTGAAAGCCACTGCTGCACCTCTTTCATATTTAATTTTTGGACCATAGATGTGAACAAGATTTGCTTTGTTTTCCCCATCAGGACCAGGCAACTTCAGTTGTAGCAGAGAGGTAACGAGCCAATTTATCAAAAACCGAAGTCTGAGTGTGGTTTTATTGAGACCAAGCATATTAACATGATCAAGATGCCGGCATATAATATCTGGCTCCCTCCTACCCCAATCCTGTCCATCGCCATACTCTCCGTCACTCGTGTAGTCTTCATCCTCTAAGCTGGTAGCACATATGTCCCCTGGTTCCATGGTATGGCTAAGGTACTCCTTATGATTGTCCTCCATGCTAAATGACACTCTTCTTCCCTTGCTACTGGATTCGCTATCTTCCAAACCAAAAAATCTTTTACCACCATATCGGGCCCCTTCCCTTCTATCCAGCAACCTAAAATCACCTTCTGTTTCCCTTCTTATGGCACTCTCTTTAATCTCAGAAGATATTTCAGATGTACAGCCATTTTCAAAGCTGTGTTGCTGAGCAACAGAAGATGAATCATTAAGCCACGATCCTGTCAAAGAATTATTTGGTGCAGATCCAACACCAACAGTTTTGCTAGTTCCAGGTTCTTCCTCGATCTCACTGAAATGCAAATGATCAGGACCATTACCATTGCTAGTAAGATGACTAACTTCAACAATATTTTCCTCTTCAGGGACCTCTTTTACACGGTCCAGTTCCTGTGACACTGACAGCACAGCAGCATCAAATGAAAGCACGTGTTGGTCGTCATGAGAACCCAGATGTACCTCTTTATCATCATACATGGGGCTACCAAATATTTTGGAAGTTGGTTTCGGAGAATGTCGCTTCTGATTCCTCTTCCCATTGAACCAAAAGGGTGGAAGAGGAGAAGCTATCTTCTGTTTATTCAATTGACCAGCATGGTCAGATCCCAATGGACTCTGTCCCAAATCAATCCAATAAGAGTTGTCTGATGACTCATCTTCACTGAAGACAGGGCTCTTCATCACCTCCCCAACAGAAATACTTTCAGTTTCTTCAAATATGGTGCTAGTTCCATCTCTTTCAGAACTATCTTGATCCATTTCAGTCTCAAATACATCTTGGACCTGAGCAGACGTAAATGCACCAGAAAAGGCAGGCAACTGTTTTCCCTGACGTGTTTCAGCAATTGTATCACCAGTCCCACTGGCTTCATCATATTCTTCGATCCCACCCAATTTGTCCAATCCATCTACTGAGTCACTCAAATACATAGGAAATTCAGGAGTGATCTTTACCATTCCAGACCCAGTACATCCAGACTGATTCTGGAGGCTAGCCATAACGGATTTCTTAATCAGAAGGCATCCAAATCCTGTGGGATCATACCCAAACACCTTGTAAAATGATGTGATGATAAAATCTGGTCGGAATAGAGACAAGCCAAGTGAATCCATATCCTTGGGACCCAGTGATCCTGCATCAAGCAAGACATGCCAGTTGTTCTGTTGTGCTAGCGCCATCCACTGGTATGAATACTTAGCCCCAGTCACTCTAGACTGAACAGGGAACACAAAAAGACCGGTAGCAGAATCCTTCTTCCGCCTCTTCTTGTTCGAAATCTGTTTTCTCAAATCCGTGGAACAGAGTTTGAGAGTTGGCCATTTAAACCATGCACTGTACACTTTGGCACCCTTGCCCCTAGCACATTGAGCCATCCAAGCCACGGACTGGCTCTCATGATCAAACATGGTCAACAATTTTTTGTTAGTGTGGAAAGGGTATGATTCGGAAAGCAATTTAAAAGCCGATCCTCTACTCACAGTAAATACAAGGCCATACTCATTCTCAGGAATGTTCAAATAGTCCATGATTCTAGTCTTTATATCATGCTCTATAGTACCCTTCTCAGCACCACCATAGAGTGCATGGTTACTCAAATTTGCAGTAATCTCAGACAAGCTAAACGTAGAAGACTCCCAATAGTGAATGGTCTGAACAAAAGAGAAGAGTCCAAATCCACAATAGTCAAGGCATACCTTTGGAGACAAGTGAGAATACTCATCCGACCTCAACTGATCGATCTTCTCGGATGACTGGTATTTCGGGTACATTGTGAGGAACTTGTTGAAGGCTTCTTGAAGAGTGGGAATTGCATCCTCTGACTCGTATGTGCGTTCTGCAGCAAGGGCAGTGGCTCGAAGAAATTCTCGCTGGGCGTGAAGCCTAGCAAGTGATCGGGATCTCCCAAGGCTTTCGTCTTGGTTTGCAGGTGAATCATCGGGCTCCATGTCTTGAGATTTGACCAGCTTTCCATCCTCAGAAGCTTCTTCAAGTGCCTCCCTGAGCTTGTTTTCCTGCAATTTCCGGAGAATTGAGGGGCTTTTCCTCATTTCAGCCGTTGATTCATCCTTTCGTCTGCTCTTTTTGTCCAGGATCAGAGCAGCACAGTGAGAGATTGGCTTCCACAGTGAAAGATGCATGATAGCCTCCTCTCACACAATCAAGTAATACGATACGAGAACTGGAAGGAAAGCAGAGTAGGCAAGTAGCGCAACAAGAAGAAGAGGGTTTAGCTTAGCCCATGTGTGACGAATATAGTCTTAAACCCTCGAAACAGAAGAAGAGGAATCTTGAAGACGATCGAGAAGAATGAAGAAGAAGTCTCAGGGATCCAATTCATAAGACCTATTTTCTCTTGGTGATGCTTCTTCCGTGCTACCTACATCAAGTGGCTGTATAAAAGTTTGAAAAATTGTTAGAATGCATACATATATACATATATATATAATTATATATATATATGTAAGAAATTATTATAGCATATCAATCATTGAAAAGATAAATACTTACTAGACCAACAAGCGAGGAAGGAAGCTTAATTCCCATTTTCTCAACTAAATACTTAAGTATGTCATCCGTTCGAGCTCTTTCAGCTTGTTCACAACGAAGAAATGCAGAGAGAGAGAGAATTCAATGTGTAGGCCTAACCGAAATATTCAGAGGTTAATATCAGTACCACTATGCATAAAAGCACATTCCAGCAAAACCAGCTTAACATGTCTATGAATCTGGGTGTTTTTGTGGAGTCCTAACTGAAATCTGGGTGTTTTTGTATTATAAGAAAATGAGGCCACAGATGAGCTTACAGTCCAAGCATAAAATAAAACTAATTCTCAAGACGTCATGTATATGCATTTTAGATCTAGATACCCAAAAAAATTCATGCCAACAAGTACAACAACTACAACCCCCGCAGTTTTGTTTCCGGGTTTTAAGACTTCATATTATATATCCATACTAAATGCTAATTATCACTATTACTTTCAAGAACTTATAAAATAGGTACACCTAGTGAGGAACATGAAAAACGTAGGTCCACAAAACAAGAAAATTCGTAATACCATTTTTTAAAATAAAAATAATAATAATATCTACGAAAAGTTCCAAATTAAAAAACACAATAAACAAATCCTATCTATCACCTAGGCTATCTGTAGAAAAATACAAAATAGAGGTATGTTAGATAGACTGAGATACATTACACCAGAAATCAGTCACATCTGGAATATTCTTATTTCACTAATAAAGACTTAACTCCAACAGCTTTGTTTGTATGCTTTAATAGTACCAAGCAGACAAAGGCTTGTTCAGGATGTGAGAGTAAAAACAAAAAAAGTGTCATGTACCAAACAAAAGAGAATAAAGAAATTAAAGTTTTGAAAGACGTGTCCATGTACCAAACAAAAGTAACTCAGCTCTACTACATAAATATATATAATAGCTTACATTACAAGAGAATCACGAGCAAACTATTCAAATTCTATAAATTCTAAGTATTGCAAATCTGAAACAGATTGAGTACTCAACCAATTATTAATTAATCAAAAAGGAGTCTAAGGTACAAATTAAATATCCATATTGGTGAGGATGGGATATATTCCAAATCCACTTCACAATAAATTATAGATTTGATATTACTGAGAGTCAAAGCTGCAAAAATCTCTGCACAAGCACAACTAGGGGACACCAAAACAGGAAAAACTCATTCAAAGAAAATTAAAGAAGTTGGCAAGTGGGATCTATTTTCAAGTTGCACAAGCACACATTGTTATAAAATCTCATTTCTAAATTATTAGCAGATTGAACCAGAATCTGGATGCAACACAACACATAACATGAAGACATTGCAATAACACTTTAAGCAAACTAATAGTCAAATACAATAACACAATTTTTTTTAACTTTACAAAGCAGGATATGTATGATTTTCAAATTACAAGTATTGATGCAACAAAACACATAACATGAAGACATTCCAAGTATTGATGCCAAAATCTTCTACAAAGTTTGAAGCACACCCCAAGCACTTCTTGTCCTTCATATCACAAACACAAGGGAAATTCAGCAAGCATCACACATAAAAATCAAGAGTACAAAAAAACAAAATAGATACATACATTAGAATGTGACACAAACACCTAATCATTATATGCCAAATCTGGATTCATATACTTTACAAAGCAGGACATGTATGATTTTCAAAGTTTGAACAAGCTTCTGGTTCAATTTGGACCAGCACTCTGGTTCAAAGTTTGAACCAGAATTTTGGTTCAAAGTTTGAACCAGTTTCTGGTTCAAAATTAGAACTAACTTCTGGTTCAATTAGGACCAGAAATCTGGTTGAAATTTTGAACCAGAAACTGGTTCAAACTAGAACCGAAACCTGGTTCAAATTTGGAACCAGAATTCTGGTCCAAATTGAACCAGAAGCTGGTTCAAATTTTCAACCAGAATTTTGGTTCAAATTGAGCTCTTTTTTATTTTTAACGATTCAAACTCAAGTTTGAGAGTATATTTATACATTATGAAGCTAGTGGGTGATGAAAGTGATGAAATTGAAGAGGGATCTACTACTACTAGCAAAACAAAACTCAAGTGAACCCCTTGACTCAAGCACATGCAGTGACACAGAGCAAACAAGAACACAAATCAAGTTTAATAATTAAAAGTTTTAAAATGGCCATCAAACAATACCAAAACATGATCAACTGTGCAGCCACTTAAACTATAAAAAATTCAGAGGCAAGAGATGTTGTGAAATTCTAAAACAAGATTAACACCAAAAAAACAGAATTCAGGATCTCAAAACTATCAAAATCTAGCTCAAGGATAACAATGGCGCATGATGAAAATGCAAATAACAAGACAAGCAAAACCCTAGGACCTCTCTAACTAGCAATTCAACCAACTATTAAACAATCAATAGAACAAATCAAACAGAACTAAAGAAAATCGAACAAGAAAAGAAGAAAGTACCTCTCTCGGTTCAAGAGCTAGAGGAAAGCTGCGAGATTGCAGCGAAATGATCCGAAACTGATGACTTGCAAGAGGATTTCATGAAATTGAGAGGAAGGGAAAGTCAAGTCAAAGGCTTGAAACCCTAAAAGCGAAACCAGATCCCCAAAAATCAAAATTTGAGAAACTGCTCACACACACTGCTACATACAAGAAACTCGAGAAGGAAGAAATGGGTTTCACAGCGAGCGAATTAAACTCGAGATTAATATGAAGAAGGAATCCTAAACTTGAAAACACCAAACAGATATCAGACTCAGAGTCTCTCTCTCTCTCTCATTTATTCTCTGTCTCTCTCTCTCTCTTCACTTCACTGCAGCATAATTAAAGCGAAGAAGCGCTTCACATCAAATGAAATGCTTTTACTATCTAAAGAGAGAAGAAGTAAATCGAAAACATCCCGGTATTGATTTCTTCTTCACTGTACAATTTCTGAGGAAAAAAGAAAAAGGAAAGAAAAGAAAAGAAAAGGAGTGAGAAATGAGAATAACCCCACCTTACTACTACTCTATCTCTTTGACCCAAAACCTCCACAATCTTCTTTCTTTCTTTCTCGCTCTAACAAACAGGAAGAAAGCGCATTGACTATCACAAAAACGAAATTGGTAATGATGTTTAATGTTATATTTAATTCAACTTTCATGTTTTCTCTCATTAATTTAAAATTCATGTTTCCTTGTCTATTATGCTCAATGGGACCCACAACAGCCCTCTCTAAAGTCAAATAATCAGCTTGCCTTGTAAAAGCTGTTTTCTGTCCAACTGGGCAAACTCCAATATCCCCTCAACCTCAACAATTCTAAACTAAAATCTCTAAAGTCAAGTATTTCTAGGGAGTTGTTTCTTGTTTTGCTTCAACGGCAACGTTTTATCAAATAATTATTATTGCTTTGAGTGATTATATTTTTATTTAAAATAGCTACTAGGGTTGTTTGTTGTCTTGATTGGAAGTATTTGTCTATTTTAGATGATATTATTTATATTTCCAGTTTTTTAGATGGTTGTAACTTTAGTTAGATCCTTAGATTCACTAACTTGACAGCTGATTATCTTGTCAATTTGTCTAACACGAATATGAATCATTTTAGATGGGTTGCAAACCCCCCAACTTCGTTAGTTGATATCTTGTCTAGTAATGCTTATGCTGTGAAAGGATTGGGTAATTTTACTTTATTTTCGTTTGTACTTTGTCTTGCTTTTGAATAAATTATGTTTCAAGAAAAAAAATAACATGATTTACCATGGGAAAATTTTAATCTTATTTGGTTTAACCATATTTTCATAATTGCCATTGTTAGTAATTGTTTTTCCTCTATTCAAATCTATTTTTACTTCCCTGTTTTCTGGTAAAGTAATCTCACTAGAAATTGCCGACGGGACTTTTGGACATAGAATAAAGGAACAATTCTATTTGATTCTGGTATCATCTGTTTCATATTTCAATTTCTGTCTGGAACTTCATTTGCTGTGTGTGTACAAAAGGATTCTGTTTTTCTTTTGCCTCCAAAGATGTTGCTTTAAGTTCAAATCTTCAAATTCGACCAAATGCAGCGTTTTACACTTTTTTTTTATAATAATAAAGAAGCATCTATTCCCAGAGCTTAAAATTAAAAGAGAGAGAGATTGAGTTTAATTTGTTGTTTTCAGATTATAAAATACTAAAATTTGCCATCTTACTCGAGGTAGTGCCATATGCTTGAGGTTTTGTTTTTTTGTGCCATCTTAACAATATTTCTTTCTTTGTTTTTTAATTTTGTCAACAACGAGAAATATTGGGGAGAAGAAAAATATATTATTATGCTCTGTGCCATCTGTGTTAGTATATTTTTTTCAAACTATTTAAATAGCTCAATACCACGTGTGTGTCAACCCTTTGCTCGAGGATCAACCATGACTTTGTCATTAGGGATAACAATTTTGAATCCATCTTTATCAAAAAAAAAATATTTGATATCTGACGATGTCAAATATCGGATAAGGTACAAATAGTAAAAAATAAACATTTATCCGATATTGGATAGATACATATTTTGTTTTAATTATTCAGTATTCATTCGAAATGAACGGATAGTTAGGATACCCGATATCCTATGTTGCACGGATACTTAAAAAATGACACCGTACCCGTACCAAATACGTACCCGTACCTGTATTCTATGAATACTCTTGGATACTTTTAAAATATTATAAAATATAAATTTTTATATTTTTTTTATAAAATATCACTATATTTTTATCTTATTTTATTTTTGTTATATTAAAAATTTATTATGTTTAGATTAATAAACAAAACATTTAGATTTTTATAAAAAAAAAACATATAAACTTATATTTTATAACTTATTTAAATAAATATTACTGTACCCGTATCTTAAAATTTTAAAAATCAACGTATCCCGTACCCGCACACATACCCGTACAAGTACCCGTACTCGTTCTAATGCAACCTAGCCGATATCGTATAATATAAATATTTTATTATATTTTTAATGGTTTTATTTAAATTAATATATTGAGTATCAGGTATCCGATATATATGATTTTTTAATTAGGATATCATATCCTATATCCATTATTTTTTGGATTTCGAGTACCCATCAGATACCGAATATCAGATAGAGTATGAATATTAAATTATCGGATATGGATAATGACAAAATGACCAGATACACTACTCGTTGTTATTCCTATTTGCCATCAAGAATTCCAACCCTCAAGAATTTTATTTTTATTTTTCTGTTTTCCTTGTAAGTTTTTGTTGTGAATAACCGGAAAAAATATTAAATTATGTTTAGACCAATATTAAGTTTTAAGAATTCAGACTTCCCATAATCAACTCTTTCAAAAATAAGTTTTAATTAATTTTATCTGAAGACATCACGTGTCTGGTTTTCAAATAGTGGTAGGGTTGTTTTGGTTTTATGACGTATTTAAGATGTTAACCTCATAATTATCAACTGAAATCAGAATGATTAAGCCATATCCTCTTCGTATATCATTCCCTATCCATCCACGTTTTGTTTTGTTATACTTTCTTTCTTTTCTTTTCATTTTTTTCTTACGTTGAAGGTATTGGGTATTTTCGTTTTGCTACCTTCATTTAGCTAGCCTTTAGTTTACTAGAAATAAAATCAGTATTAAAAAGAAAAATTAGTTAACTAGACCATTTACAAATACTACTTTAGATTTTTAAAGTTGGAAAGAAAATTCTTTCAACTCTTACATTAGGAAATGCAAATCATTTTGCCATTTTGTTTTTTGGTTCTCGCGGTGACATTAACTTAATCATTACGTCGAAGATTGAACTCTGTTTACATATAATTAACTAGGCGGGCACGCAAATATGTATGTAAAATAAATAAGGGACTAAATTGTTAACTTAGTAAAGAAAGAGAGACCAAATAATAAATTTTCTCTTATTTTTAATTTCATAGACTATAGTTTTAAACATGGACAACCAGAAAGAGGTGGAGCCATATAATATAAGATATGGCTATGTAAGAGTTTTTTTTTAAAAAAAAAAAAAGAAAATATGACATGTATCTTGAGATATGAAAGTTGAAGAACCTCGAAAAAATCAAATTTAAATCTCTGCATCGTCTTTATATATAATAAAATCCCGGCACTTAACTGGCGCTTTATTTAATAAAACTGTACTTACCAAGTTGCCATAAATATATAGGCAAGCTACAAGGGCAAGCTAAGCTTTTTAGTGCTAACTGATAATGTTATAAATTCATATTTATCATAAAATCTGAGTCATAATTCATAATTGAGTAAACTATTAAATTGATCCCTGAATTATTGACTCGCTGACAGATTGGTCCCCAAATTTAGGATTTTGACAAATAGGTCCCCAAATTTTTCTAACGAGTCAAATAGGTTCCCGAATTTTTCTAACATTTGTCAAATAGGTCCTTCTGTGCATGTTATTCGGGGACCTATTTGACTAACGTTAAAAAAATTCGGGGACCTATTTGTCAATTTTCTAAATTCGGGGACCAATCTGTTAGCGGGCCAATAATCCAGGGACCAATTTGATAGTTTACTCATTCATAATCTATAAACGTCAATTAGTGATATTGGTGTTCAGATTATAGATTTAGTTTTGTTTTAGTTATAAAAGTATTTTGTTTTGTTTTAATGTTTAAACTTTAATATTTATTTTTGGCGAAAGACTTGTTGGTGCCCCTAATGTTTGGGATCAGTTTCAGTTATACCCCAAATGTTTTTTTTTGTGTCAGTTATGCCCCAAACGTTTCACATTGTTGTCAATTATACCCTAACTTCAATTTTTTTTGGGTCAAAGTCCTATTTTGGTCTCTCAAGTTTGTTCAAAGTTTTGTTTTGGTCCTTCAGTTCAAAGTCATTCATTCATCATCATCTTCACCACCACCACCACCACCACCGTTAGCAGTAGCAGCAATACCACCACCGTCAACAGCAGCAGCACCACTTCCGCCACTGAGCTTTTCCGGTGAGCTCGTCTTCTTCGGCGAACTTTTTGGCGAGGTACACAGCGATCCCGACGACTACGAAAACTCCTAATCCAAGGCTTTTTGACCTCATGAGTTTAATGTTGGTCTGCATTTTGCAAACAAATGACTGGAAATATGATTTTCGACAATTGTGTAATTTTTTGACAGCTTACCAATTATTTTTTTTACAAAATGGATGTCATCATTGGACTCAGAAGGTCAAAAAAAACCTTAGAATTGCGGTGTAATTAACATACAAAACGGAACTTTGAGGGACCAAACCTGGTGGTGGCGGCTTGTTAACATGCAATTAAATCCTTCAATTCAAATTAAACGTTTAAAAATTTGTAATCAATTTGATTTCTAGCTAGTGTCATATCAATGAGCATGTAATCAAGCAAACAAATTAAATTTGATTGTAATGGTATTTGTGTTGTGGTTGTAATTAACAATTGTGAGGGGAAAATCAAGTAAGCAACAAGCAATTCAAATTATGGCAAACATAAATTAATCAAGAACAACTAATTAACATCTTCATGGGCCCTCATGCATGATGACTTGACACTTGGAATTAAAGTGTATATCATTTAATATCATACTTACATACTATCAGGAAAACATTGTAATCCTCCCTTTTTCATTAGCTATATATATATATATATATATATACTATCTTTCTATTCTATTAAAAGAGAGAAGCATTTATGTTGAGCATTGTGCATATAACCAATTTAACTATATATGTAGTCTTGAAGTTATTAGGACATATATATTTAAGAGGTTAGGTGGTGTGGGCGCTCCTTTCTGTAAAAACAGTTTTTTTTTTTAAATAAAAATATTATTTAATTTGCAACTTTTTAGGTCCATAGCTCGAGAGAGACATGATACATTTTTATGTGCCATCCAAAACCTACAAGAGAGGGAATGTTGATTAGCAAACAAAACTTGTGGGGAAAAAAAATTACT
This sequence comes from Chamaecrista fasciculata, assembly GCA_003254925.1. Classification (NCBI taxonomy): domain Eukaryota; kingdom Viridiplantae; phylum Streptophyta; class Magnoliopsida; order Fabales; family Fabaceae; genus Chamaecrista; species Chamaecrista fasciculata. The sequence continues at coordinate 349,335 of QANZ01007536.1, forward strand.
AAAGACAAAGAATAACATGTAAAAGTTATAACACTTTTATGTTTGTGGTTACTTTTTGTCCATATAAAGTAAGGGAACGATAAAGCCACTCATATATATATATATATATACTGATATACAACATGCATGACTGAAAAAACAAGAGATTTTTGTATAATGCAATGATTCATTGTAAGTGTTGAGTGAGGTTGAATATATATATATATATATGTTAATGGGATCTTACTATGATATACGTACTCATATATGTAGGACAACATTAATTATATGACATATCTCTGCCCATTTAACATAGATATCTACGTATATATAAATTATATATAATCATTAAAGATGTCACTTTTATTGTCCGCAAGTGAGTTCTGCATGTTTTATAGTACAATTCATAGTATAATATAACACAAAATTACAGCAAAATGCTAATATTGTCATTGATATTGGTAAAAATATATATATCAAGTATCAGCCCACTGGTTAGTTTGCACAAAAATTAAAGTTCCAATTTATTCACTTTTGGTATTACTAGTTAAGGGCTCTTTCGTAAGTATAACTGTCAAAACGAGTCAACTCGGCTTACTTGAGTTGGCTCATCATGAGCCACGGCTCACGTGAGCTAAAAGTCTTGGGCGAGTCAGGTTTTGCTAACCCGACTCGCCAACTTGGTGAGTTGGGTTAGTCCACTTAACCTATCAGTCATTAATTTTTCTTTTTTATTTTTTCCCATTTTTTAAATAAAAAATATTTTTTATTGACTTTCTTATTAATAAAATTCATGAAAATTAAGACAAATTATACCAATACTATAACTATTCAATACTAATCACTAGTCACTACATCTAAAAATATATTAATATATATAATTTTAAATAAGGTGGGTTGACTCACCAACTCGCAAACTCACTTGAGTTAGCTCACCACGAGCTGTGAGTTAAGTGAGCCAACTCACTCGAGTTATAATTTTTGACAAGCCGAATTTTCTCAACTCGGATCGCCAATTTAGCGAGTTAAACAAGTTAACCCACCAGGTTTACCTAGTTTTAACGACTCCATTCATAAGACATTTTTTCTTTTAGCCTCGCTTCACAAGACAATGAGTTTCAAATATTAATGAGAAATTTTATTATTTTGTATTAATCTTTAGATAATCGAAATATACGACTCGGTCTTTAAAAATATTACAATCTTCAACAATTTAATCATTGAGTCAAATTAATAGACAAAAATATTACAAATGTAATACAAAAGTAAAAATAAAAAAATATATATAAAGTTAATCTAAATTTAAAACCTAAATAATCACAAAGATCAAATTATTAACAATATATTATAAACAAAATCATATATTTTAATTATTTTAAGACTAATTTATTAATTCAATATAAATTTATAAATCAAATAATAAGTTTTATCAATATCACTAATAAAATAATAAAATTTTGAATAATTATAGTAATATACATCATTCAAAGTTTATGACAATCTAATTACCAAAAAAAAAAAGTTTATGACAGTCTCAAACCCAAATTCCTAACAGATGTACTTATTATGATGTAGATGTCTGGTGTTTAGTCTCTAGTTAGGTTAAGCTTATTAATTACAAAGTCATAAATATTGACTTATATTTACAGAAAATACAAAATCGTTAATTAGCTATGAGAGTATATATTAGTATTACTCGAGATTTTCTAATATATAGCACTTTCAACAGAAATTAACAGATGTACTTTTGGCCAAAGTCCTATTTTGGTCCCCCAGTTATGCTCCTTGTTCCAAATAGGTCCCCCAGTTATTTTTTGTTCCATATTGGTCCCCCACTTTTGCAAAACTTGAAAAAGTTGGTCCCTCTAACGTTTTCCATCCATTTTTCCGTTAAAAAAGGGAAAAAAATAAACTTTCATCCACAAAAGTTTTATTTTCTTATATTAAGGTCCTTTTCTTTTTATAATAGGATCAAAGCATAAGAATATGAAGTAAATTAAGATTTTAAGTAAATTTACCCAAAAACACAAAATAAATCTCTCTCTCTGATTTCCTCTCTCTCTCTCTGAAGAAGAAGAAGAAGAAACCACATAACATAATCACCATTCTCAAATTGCAGAAGAAGAAGAAGAACCACATCATCATTCAACACCAATCTCAAATTCCTTCAACCTCTAACCATGGTTTTAACCTAATCCTTCGCTTTCTCTTTAAATTCTAAGATTATTCTCTGTTTCTTTCTCTTCCTATTTCATAGAGAATAAATAATGGGAAAGGGTCCCTTCTCTCTTGTCCGCTCCGCCACACGCCGCTGTCATCATTGGAAGGTGGCAGAGATTCCGACGCCGACGCCGCCGACGGAACCGGCCGGCTCTCCGGCGATTACCAAGGCCAAGAAGAAGGCCGGTGGAACGAGGCTGTGGATGACGGAGAGCCGGCCGGTTCCGTCGGCGGCGTCGACGTCGGAATCTCTGCCACCATCCGATGATGATGATGACGGCGGAGTGTGGCGGAGCGGACAAGAGAGAAGGGACCATTTCCCATTATTTATTCTCTATGAAATAGGAAGAGAAAGAAACAGAGAATAATCTTGAAATTCAAAGAGAAAGCGAAGGATTAGGTTAAAACCATGGTTAGAGGTTGAAGGAATTTGAGATTGGTGTTGAATGATGATGTGGTTCTTCTTCTTCTTCTTCTGCAATTTGAGAATGGTGATTATGTTACGTGGTTTCTTCTTCTTCAGAGAGAGAGAGGAATCAGAGAGAGAGATTTATTTTGTGTTTTTTGGTAAATTCACTTAAAATCTTAATTTACTTCATTTTCTTATGTTTTGATCCTATTATAAAAAGAAAAAGACCTTAATATAAGAAAATAAAACTTTTGGAGATGAAAGTTTATTTTTTCTCTTTTTTTAACGGAAAAATGGATGGAAAACGTTAGAGAGACCAACTTTTTCAAGTTTTGCATAACTGGGGGATCAATATGGAACAAAAAATAACTGAGGGACCTATTTGAAACAAGGGGCATAACTGGAGGACCAAAATAGGACTTTGACCTTACAGAAAATACAAAATCGTTAACTTAATTAGCTATGAGAGTATATATTAGTATTACTCGAGATTTTCTAATATATAGCACTTTCAACAGAAATTAACCTCTTCAACTAATTTATCTTAACTTTATACTTCACCATATACTTAGGTAATTAAATTGTTGACCTATAAATGAGATGTTAACTAATACTCCCTCCGGTTCTATATATCTGGTGTTTAAGGTTTCTACACACAGATTAAGGGGTAGAATGTTTATACATTTATGACTCTACTATATTTAATAGGGGTAGAATGGTAAAAAAATAATTAATACTCTCTTGAATTTATAAAACATCAGATATTTTGGAACAAAAATGATTTTCTAAAACACCAGATATTCAGAACCGGAGGGAGTATATATTTATATTGAAGTAAAAATTTTGTTTATAAGAAGTGGTCAACGATCCACGAGTCTATCAACAATATTTATTTTTAAGTAATAAAAATAATTGATGAAACTTGTTTGTAAAATTATTTAAAACAAATAAATGCTTTTTTTTTTATTTATAGTTATAATCTACGAAGCATAGACACTTTATTTGGAAGACGTGTCACCGTGTCAGACATGCATTCGTGTCCGACACTCATACGACACTCATACAACACATATTCATAAGTTTCAGAATATAAAATTAATTTTGTGTCGCTTTAACATGACAAACAATATAAAATAATGACATATATGTTATATATTATGAATAGATATTGTAATTTTTAAAATTTTTATATCAAAATTAATAAATTTTTAATTATTTATTATATATAAATATATGTCTTGTCGTGTAATATAATTTTAAAAATTTAACGTGTCAATATATTCGTGTTCGTATGTTCGTATTATGTCCCATGTCGTATCCGTATCCACATAATTCATACGTTATAATCAATTGGATATACACCTCTCTTGGATTCCATGGCATGCGCAAAACCCTAGAAGCTAAATTGGTAAAGAAAAAGTGTACCTAACGACAATATATATGTTTTAATTATTTTTTTACTTTATATTTTATTCGATTTGATGGAACAGATTGACCAACGGTGGTAAAGTCTTCCGGAACAAAGCTTTTCTTATTTTCCTTGTCAAACGAGGGAGGGAGAAAAAATCTACAATTAAAGTTGATATTTGTGGTTTTCCATAATTACACAGTGCAATTTTTATTTTGGATGTTAAAAACCTTAATTAAATTGCACTAATAAAACATTTTAACATTATATTGAAAATATCAGACTTCGTATATTTGCCTTTTCTTTTTAACACTTTTTTTCTTCTTTATTGTTTATCAGATCTTGTCAGTTTTATCCAATTAAGCTCGTTATTAAAAAAATTAAATCTACTATTTTTTTCAATACATCGTAAGAGATTTCTACCGTAAATAATTAAGTTGATGATTTATATTTTGTTCTCAAAAAAATGTGCACTATTTTTATTTTTTAAAAAATTGTCCATATCTTGCTTCCCTTTGACCCTTTTTGAGATACTATATTTGGGTAATGTTAACAAGTGTTCTTAGGGCACTTGTTAAGGTGTATTAATTGCACTCTAAAAATAAAATTTCTATTTTGAAAATGCAAACTTACCTCAGAATTTTAAAGAAGCAATAATATACCTTAGAATTTAACTCAGAATTTATCACAGAATTTCCATGTGCAGGGACAAAGAGTTACTGCTTATTTAAAATTCTGAGATATAATTGTATTTTCAAAATAGAACTTCCGTTTTTAGAGTGCAATTAATGCACCTTAACAAGTTCCCTAAGGGCAATTGTTAGCATTACCCTATTTATTTTTTATTTATTGAATTTGTATCAAATTAGTTAAGTAATTTTTGAATGATAATAAATATGGATAAAGTGATCATCATTGATTTACTCTTTCATAGATATATTCTTGATAGATTTTGGAAGATTTTCATTTATAATTGTTTATAGAATTGCTTCAAGTATAGTAAGTTAGGTCACAATATGAGATTGTGTGCAATGACTATGGAATTAGAATTGAGAATCTAATTTATGGAGTCTAGTTGGGTATAGAGTCATTTTATATGATGTGTCCACAATTTGCTATTCTCAAAATAGGAGAAGATACTAGAAATGGCACCGATGGTGGTTGACCTTCAACAGCTACAAGGGTGCCATGATTTTTTTAGACTTGTAAAGGTTTGGGGGTTTCTCTAATTTCTATATGTTTCAAAAGGTTGTGTGAGATGGAAAAACCCATATTAGGTTTCTTTTTGGTGATTAAGCTTTGTTTAGTTGTGTTGACTTCTCGGACTACTAACAATGATGTTGTTTGGATAGCTAAGAAGGCCATTTTTGAAGATGTGCCCCTTTGGTTGGGTGGTCACACCCTCGTCTTCATTAGCTGTGATCTTGTTTGGAGGTTCTAGCTGCTAGTTGTGTGTTTCTGGATTACGTTATGGTGTGGTCTGATGTGCTGTGTTGGTTCTTCTTTTGTTGGGTTTTTTCAATTTTATGTTGCATTTGTTGTTTTCTACAATTGTGCTGCTTGAGAAAGTGATATAAATCTTTTGGGATATAAAAAACTAAAGTAAATATAAATACATACATTTAAGATTAAAATAACTTTATGAAATTATTATTAAATATGGACTTAAATCAAGGATAGAAAAAGAAAACTAACGTTTTATAAAATAATATTGGCAAAACACCCTTTTATGCCCCTAACGTTTGCGGTGATTTTCAGTTATGCCCCTAACGTTTCATTTGTATCAGTTGTGCCCCCAATGTAAAACGTTAGTTTCAATTATGCCCCCACCCTCGTTAGTGTACCGTTTTTCGGAACTTTTGAGCTTCGATCTGTGTTCATTTCAATTTGTTTTGATAAATGAGTGTATGGGTACTCATTTTCCACTCTTAAGGATCATTTTACACATGGAGATTTTGAGAAAAATGCTTCATTTTGCTGCATTTCGTTTTGGTCCTTTTTGGGATTCATCGGGTCCGATTTTCTTCGGATTTGGGGCTATTTTGAGCTTAATCTTTGAAATTGATCCAAGGAATCAAGTTTATGATGTCTAAAAATTAAAAGCCATATGAAATCTGATCAAAACCGAGCTCAAATCGTGCGAAAATGGTGTTTTTTTTGTGGATGATTGAAATTGGGGGCATAATTGAAACTAACGTTTCACATTTGGGGGCACAACTGACACAAATGAAACGTTATGGGCATAACTGAAAATCACCGCAAACGTTAGGGGCACAAAATGGTGTTTTGCCAAATAATATTTTAGTAGTTCTTTGTCCAATCCAAGTCACTACTAGCTTCAATCCCCAATGAATTTAAATTGCAAGTTTCTCCCTCGAAATGTTTGGTGACACTCATACTATTGTTTTGTTTATTTTGTCAGTATATGGATCCCCCATTAATTTTTTCAATTAATTACAGTAGTTTTGTTTGATTCAACTTAAAACGATTCAAAAAATCATAGTCACGCGGATATTTAATTTCCGATCGGGTGTTTAATCACAAAATAAATATCGAGGAATAACACTTAATTAAAAGACAATAAATATATAAGAAAACAAAGAAAGGAAGACAACAAGATTAATGATATGGTAAAACTTATATTAAGTTCCTCATATGTTTGCTATCAGGTTCTTCAATAAACATTTGATATGTGGCAAAATTTTTTTATATGCCTAATCATAATAGGGAAAAAATTATTAAACATCACTCTTTGCATGACCAATCATTAAAGAGAGAAAATGTAATTAAAATTTGTGATTAAAAGAACTTAATAACAAAAATATAAAGAACTTAATATAAGTTTTTTCCTAATTGAAACTACTCCTAAAAGCAAATTTTATTTGTCTGTTTGATTTTCAAAGCTTCGACACTTCGACTTGATTAATTTATATTTGAATTGTATTATATTTCTAACTATAGTAGAAAAGTCTTTTAATATGGATAACAATATTCACAATGACTTACCACTTAGACAAATTTTTTAATACTATTAGAAGTAATTTAATCAAACGAAAATATCCGATAATCATCAATAATGTGTACAATAATATTTTAATATATAGGTCAATATTTGAACTTCGGTCCGAACCTAAATTTTACAAATTGGTGATGGGTAATAAAGGTACCATACTCATATCCTACTCACAATAATTATATTTATTTTTAAATAATGATGCAATTAAGTTCCAACCCAACTAAAATGGTTGAATAATGATTCAATTAATTATGTAACAATATACACACACATGATACAAAGTATAATTAACAACATATCAATTATCAAACCCCAAGAGGGTGGTTTATATTTATATTTATATATATTATATGTCTCTGTGTGTGATGAAATGATTAGAAGCAGAAAGAAGGAAAGAAATTAAAGCAAAGTAGCGNGGTCTCTCTTTCTTTACTAAGTTAACAATTTAGTCCCTTATTTATTTTACATACACGGGCACGCAAAGCCCCTAGTATATTATATGTCTCTGTTGTGATGAAATGNATATGTCTCTGTGTGTGATGAAATGATTAGAAGCAGAAAGAAGGAAAGAAATTAAAGCAAAGTAGCGATTATGAAAAAAGTAATTAAACTTATATAGCAAAAAGATTGGTGCGTAATAATGGAAGTGTAGATACAAGACACAAGAGTCCAATGGGAATGGAGACATGAAAATGGCAAAAGGAAGAGAGAGTTTTGTATGAAATGAAGGAAAAGAAAATGAGTTTGGTTGGACGGAGAATCCATGGGGGCCTCACTTAACTTATTAGTGCATTTCTGTGTTGTCAATCTACATTCCAAGCTATAATAATAATCATGTGCTTTAGACCACAATCCTTACTTTTTTCAAAACCACCAACTTCATTATATTTGACATTTCAAAATCATCACTGCACGATCATGTTCTTTATCTTGCTATGTTATCATGTATCTAGCTACCTTTTTCTTTCTTTTCTCTTTTCCCCCTTTATATATATATATATGTACGTGCCTTTATCTGATTTTGGTTTTAAACTTTGAATATAAAAAAAAAAAATCAATCAAATATTTGTTAAAGTATTTCCACATCTTCTTGAGGAGTAGTCTTACTTTTGATTCATTTATTGTAAACTATCTCATTCTCATCACTCATGTAATTAATTAACTATATATTTTATATATAGTATTTCACGTTTAAATATAAAAATACAAAAGAGTTTTGGTATAAGGTACATTTTGGTCCTAAATGTATGCCCTTATGTTCATTTTGGTCCATTATGTTTCAAAATGTTCAAATTGGTCCTAAATGTTGGTAAAATGATTCATTTTGGTCCTAAATATTGGTAAAATGTTTCACTTTGGTCCCAAATATTGAATTTGGTCACATTTCTCTCATCTCTCATTTCAAGTTCAAAGGACTTGTTAAGAAGAACTCGTAGCTCTGAATTCGTCGCATTCGAATTTGAAACGAGAGAGATATAAACAACTTTGCTTGTTTGACCACAAAATGAGAGGCCTTCTTTTAGGATCGATTTGACCTCGTTTGCTGATGGTTCTAATTGGATAGAAAAAGTACTATTTGAGAACAATACGTAACTTTAAATTCGTCACATTTGAATTTGAAACAAGCCATATTCAATAGTTGGGACCAAAATGAAACATTTTGCAAACATTTAGGACCAAAATGACCCTTTAACCCAGAGTTTTCAATGCAGTGGGATCACAAAGACATATAAGGCTCCGTTTGCTACACATGAAATGAGTTTTACATTGTAAAACTACACGAATTTCGAGACTTTCATGTGTTTGGTATGGTAATTTAAGCTATGTAGAGTGGATTACAATGTAAAGGGTTTTACATTACATAGGTCATTTTTCTTTACTTCACATTTCTGATGTAATCCAAGTCTACCTAGGGAATTATGGTAGAATTCCTAATTTGCCCCTCTCACTCTCATCCCATTTTCTCCCCCTAAGGTGGCCGGCGACAGCGGCGGCGGTTGACGGCGGCNACCAAACGGAGCCTAAGGATGCTTAAAGGGCGTGATTTTGTTTACGTAATAGGTAGTGTAGTGTTTGTATTGATTTGAAGTTTGAAGGTGAAGCTTTGGAGGGTCACCACTAACTAATGGCGTTTATGAATGAGCATGATTGATTGTTGGGCCTTTTCATTTGGATTGTGCACATTTCATGGATCCCATCGTCAACCTTTCATCACCAATAGGATGGTTGACCACCCAATTACACATTGTCAAATGTCAACTCAATCACTTACACAGTGGCTCAGAAAATTCAAAGTTATCTTCTCTTGGGATTTTAGAAATAATCCCTTAAGAAATCATAAGAATAGTATAGTAAAGTTAAAATTCATAACATAAATAGATTAAACAAAGTCAGCCTGTGGGGCCTCTTGATTGACACTTTACTCATCTTGATTTCATTTAGTTCCATGCCTTATTTGTTGGATGTGTTTGCAGTTTTCTAGTTTTTGGGATTAAGCTTTTGCTACCTTCTGCTCTTCTTGTTGGCCCTTCATGCCACTTCTACCCAGAAAATCAATAGAAAAATTACTGCGTGACTGAATTCATCACTAACAAGTAACAAAAACTACAACAATTTGCTTTCATAATCCACAACTTTATACAGCTTATGCTCCATTTTCTTATGTTCAGTAGAAGTTATTCAACAAAAGAAAAAACTTATAGTTAACTTACAGCTCCGACACAATCAAGACAATGACATAGCCAATCTCAGCTGAGCTGGTGCATATGAGCCCATATGGAGACTTGCTATGGCTTAAGCAAGGTCTGGGAACAATTGGTGTTTGTGTTCGTGTTTCGCTCTCTGCACATAGATGGATCGAGAATTAGAGGTTTCGTGTTCGATAAAGATGATGAACAATTGGTGTTCGTGTTCGTGTTTCGCTCCATTATCGTCTTCATTGTCATGGGTTTTCGAAATTGCAGAAGCGAAACCGTCCATTATCGTCTTCATCGTCATGGGTTTTCAAAATTGCAGAAGCGAAATCATCAATTACCGTCTTCATCCTCTTCATCGTCTTCGGTTTTCGAAATTGCAGAAGCGAAATCGTCCATTCAACTGAAATGGGTTTTCGAAATCAAAGCCAAAACGCTGATGATTTTTTTCTCAGTTTTGAAATCAAAGCCAAAATGGGTTTTGTGAGATGATTTTTTTTCTTAGTTTCGAAACTGAGATGATTTGCTGAGAATGATGATCAACTGATGAATGATGATGATGATGAACCGATGAAGACCATGAATGATGATGATGAACTGATGAGAAGACGAAAAAGATGAAGAGGAAGATAAAAAAAATCAGGGAGTTTAGGGATTAAAAAAATAAGGTATTTATGTTAAATGGGAAGATCGATGAAGATGAAGATTAAAAAAAAAAAATTAAGTATTAGGGTTTAGGGTTCGCGGTTTTAGGGTTTAGGGTTTTTAATATTTTTAAGGACTAAATTGGATGAAGATGAAGATTAAAAAAAATTAAGTTTTAGAGGTTTAGGGGTTTAGAGTTTCGGGTTTTTAATATTTTTAAGGACTAAATTAGAATGTTTGGAAGAGTTTTGGGACACTTTACAATTTTATTTTGAGAATTTGAGACTAAAATGAATGAAAATGATGAAAAAGAGGGGGAATTGAGAATAATGAGTTAAGAATGGGTCAATGACATAATTGTACAACTCAGATTTTTTTTTTTAAGGTTTTAGGGTTTAGGGTTTGAGGTTTGAGGTTTGAAGTTTGGGGTTTAGAGTTTATGGTTTAGGGTTTTAGGTGTTAGGATTTTTAATATTTTTAAGGATTAAATTGAAATATTTGGATGAGTTTTGAGACACTTTACAATTTTATTTTAAAGTTTGATTCAATTGAATCACACTTTTTTATAAGGTTTGATTCAATTTTTTTTTTTTGGTAAATGAAAGTTTAGGTGAGTTGGGTATCGGGGGCTCACCAAGGCCAGGGCCTGGTGAGGTACTTACAAATCGCCTACCAACAAGGCCCTCACATCGGCAGTGGGATTCGAACTCACGACCTTGTGGGTTATGAGTTGACTCCTTACAATCTTGGTCAACCTTCGTTGGCATAAGGTTTGATTCAATTTGATCTAATATCTTTTGTTTTTAAATGATTATGGTGAATTACAAATTAGGTACATGTGGTTAGGCCGAATCGCATATTACTACCGCGTGATTTGAAAAATTTCACTTTAGGTACCTGAGATATGCGTCGTTTAGCAATTAAGGTATCTGTGTTTTTGTTTCGTTAATTTTAAGGGAAAATGCTGACGTGACACAATCTTAGCCATCGATTTTCAATGTATCTTAGTCGTCGATTTATATTACATCTTAACCGTTAGTTTCTCTTGCATCTTAATCGTTGATTTTCACTCCAAGGTTAAAATCTCATTTTTGGTTCTCAAACTATGGGGTAAGTTTCATTTTGGTCATAAAAGTTATTTTTTGTTTCAATTTTGTTCTCAAACTTTTACATTTTTTCCGTTTTGATCTCCAAAATGTGATTTTATCAGAATTTTCACTGGTACTTTTAGTCATAAATTAGAGATAAAAATCAACAACAAATTTATCTTCAATTTGTAACTAAGAATGAAAATTTCTCTTTCTATCTTTGTCAACTCATTTATTATTACGTATTTGAGTAGGGGCGAAAAAAACATAAAAATTACATAAAATAAATAAATGGGTTAAATAAAAAAATGATTTTTTTTTAAAAATAAAGTAGCTCAGTTTGATTGGGTCGGACCTGATGGCCCGGCCTGAGTCTAACCGGGTCAGGTCTCAAGTCCGGCTCCGCCTGTGATCAATCTTATATTTGAGAGAATAACGATTCATCTTAATTATTTAGGTTAGAAATACAACGTAAACCATATGAAATAACATTTTTTTGGACAAAAAACGGAACAAATATGAAAGTTTGAGGACTAAATGAAATAAAAATTAGTTTTAGGACCAAAATGAAACTTATTGTTAGGAATAATTAGCATTATTATTATTATTATTAATGTTAGTAATTCAAAAATTATAGAGTATGCGCACGGTTGAGCTCTTGGCTGAGTCTTGGGGGAAATTGTGAGTTTGTTAGCGAGTAGTAGATTTTAGGAAGATTATTAAAATTATCTTTTGTTATTCTCACAATCTGTTTAAGATATCTTTCAGATTTGTTATTGATTTTTAAAATATTTAATTAAGATTTGATTAGGGTTTTTTAGATATTTTGAATTCATGTACTCCCCGAGGGTATTTTCTGATTGAATAAGATGGATGAGTTCCCCTTTAAAAAAAAAATCCCAACAGTGGTATCAGAGCCTAGGTTGTTTTGAGAGTCTTCCGTTCTTGAAGTTTGTGAGATTGAGTAGCACATCTCTCACATATTGAGATGATGTTGCTACAAAGAATTCTGCTAGTGGGAGGAACGAATCCTCACCATTAGATTTGAGATTTGTGTTGAATAATTGCAAGAGCTCGGTGAAAGAATTGGCTTGAAGAAGATGAGATATACGTTGCAGAAGTAGATAAGAAGAAGTGGATCTTTTGTGAGAAGCGCACAAGATTTGATAATTTTTTGGAGAGATGGTGCTCCAATGGGTTAATGATGAGAGAGTGCATCATTAGCAAAATGATGAGAAAGTGCATCATTATGGAAAGAAGAGAAGCTTCGTAGAAAAGATCCATGGAAAAATTGAAGATTTATGCCATTAAACTGAATTTTCTTGTGAAGAAATTTCAATTTAAGGGAGGAATTGTTAGGAAAAATTAGCATTATTATTATTATTATTAATGTTTGTAATTCAAAAATTGTGGAGTATGCGCACGTTTAAGCTCTTGGCCGAGTCTTGGGGGAAATTGATTTTATTTTAATTATTGTATTTATTTAATTATGAGTTTGTTAGCAAGTATTTTAGGAAGATTATTAGAATTATCTTTTGTTATTCTTACAATCTGTTTGAGATATCTTTCAGATTTGTTATTGATTTTTAGAATATTTAATTAGAATTTGATTATGGTTTTTTTAGATATTTTGAATTCATGTACTCCCCTATATAAGAAGGTATTTTCTGATTGAATAAGATGGATGAGTTCTCCTTAAAAAAAAAAAATCCTAACACTTATCCCATAGTTTGTGGACCAAAATTTGATTTTTCAAAGTCACGTGAGCGTCATGTCAGTATTTTCTGTTAAAATTGACGGAACAAACCACAGGTGCATGCCTCATGAACCCAAAGTGAGATTTTTTAAACCACACGACAGTGATGTGAGATTCGGCCTAACCACAAGTACTTAATTTAGTTTACCCAAATAATTAACTATACATCTACATCTACATTTATAGTTTTTTTATATATCAATAACAACCTTTTCTTTCTCTTTTGAAGTATTGTTAATTTTATAAGGTAAAAGATCTGTTGATGCCCCTAACGATTGGGGTTAGTTTCAGTTATGCCCCCAACGTTTGTTTTGTGTTATTTATGCCCCCAATGTTTCACATTGATTTCAATTATACCCTAACTTTAATTTTCTTTTGGCCAAAGTCCTATTTTGGTCTCTCAGCTAAGGTTTGCTCAAAGTTCCATTTTGGTCTTTCAACTCAAAGTCCTTCATTCATCATCATCTTTACCACCATCACCACCACCACCACCACCACCGTCAGCCGCAGCAACAACAACACCACTGCCGTCAGCAGCAGCACTGTCGCCGCTGCCGACAATGCTATGTATCTTGCCGAAAAGTTCGCCGGAGAAGACGAACCTCGCCAGAAAAGCTCGGCGACAGCGACGACAGTGGTGGTGGTGGTGGTGGTGCTGACGGCGGTGGTGTTGCTGCTGCTGCTGAAGGTGGTGGTGATAGTGGTAAAATTAGTGATGAATGGAGGACTTTGAGCTGATGGACCAAAACGAAACTTTAGGCAAACCTGAAGAACCAAAATAGGACTTTGGCAAAAAAAATTGAGGTTAGGGTATAATTGACAATAATGTGAAACGTTGTGGGCATAACTGACACAAAACAAACGTTAGGAGCATAACTGAAACTGTCTTCAAACGTTAGGGTACCAATAGATCTTTTGCCTTTTTATAATTATATTTGCTGACTTTACAATTTACAAGATTAAGGTTGAGTACTCGAATGTTGGGTTTAATTTTAACAATTTATTTAATCCGCCTAATTGATAGATTTTTTTACCATAACTAATAGTAATAAAGTGCATATAAAGTCTTCTAGTAAATTGATATGACTATTTCTTTTACTGCATACAAATTTGCTAATAATATGCAATAGCAAGCATAACAAGGAACTAAACTTCGTGGGATGAATTCCAAAATCTGGCTTTGTTACAACGGCAGGCAAATCATTTAATTAACACGGCAACATGTCAAAAACACTAATCAGACTGATGCATTTAATATAGTTGTTTCATTGTCAAAAACACTAAATCACACGGCAACATGTAATCTTTGTTCACTTGCAATGAGATCCCCTTATGCATCTAAAGTACAATTTTAAGACTTTCTAATCAAATTCGAGCCAGTGTCATTATCAATATTATCAATGAGAATGCTAAGCAAAAGATTTTATTGTAGTAGTTTGAGCTAGCTGTGGCATTAATAATAAAGGAGGGGAGATTAGGTAAACGATTAGCAATACAAAACATGTAGGGCCTCACTTTAAAACTTGGAATTGAATTATATCCTACATCCACCTATAGTATAATTAATGACCTTTTACACTATTTGGAAGACATTATAACCCTGCATTTTCTCTACTCATTTTAAAATTAGCACACTTATATGTGAAACATAATGAATATATAACTATATATTATGGATGTATTTTAGAGATGTTAGGCGCTCTCATAATATTTTACAATTATTAAATTAATTTTGCAAGTAGGTCCAAATCTCAAGAGAGAGGAAAGGAATGTTTATTAGCAAACAAAACTCTCTGAAAAAACAAAATACTAGAGACAAAGAACAAAATGCAAAAGTTAGACCTCTATTTATTTATTTGTGGTTTTGTGGTTTGTCTACTTTTTTCAAGATAACGACACTCATGATAAAACATGCATGGCTGGAGGGAAAAAAGCCAGAGATATCATTGTTGAATATAATGTATTGGTTAATTCAATTTTATTTGGAAGCGTTGAGATAGAGTAGATATCAATGGGATTGATGGAAAAACATTTAATTTGAGTATTGCATGAAAAACATATAATGCTAAAAATGATACTTCCTCCGGTTTTATATATCTGATGTTTTGGAAATTTTTTTTTTCTAAAATATCTGATGTTTTATAAATTTAAGAGAACATTAATTATTTTTTTTACCATTCTATCTCTATTATATATAGTAGAGTCATAAATGAATAAACATTTTCCAAATAATTTAATAAGGATAGTTTAATCATTTTATCTCATTTCTCTTTTCATTCTAGGTGAACTAATCATTTCTTTAATCTGTATACATTTACCTTAGAATAGAGTGTACTTAATTATTATGTCTCTGCATTTATAATTATGAAATCATGGTTTCTGTTATTGTTATTGTAATTTAATACCTCTTGCCCTCCTCTTCCTCATTACAGCCTTTTAAATACATTTTGTAGCCTGTAGGCCTCTCATGATCGACACTTCACCCTATATATAGTATTAGGTAAAATCGTTGACCTATCCATGAAATGTGAATGTACTTATCAATTAAATTTATTTAAGGTCATTGAGTATTTTGGTCCTAAATGTATGTCTTAATGTTCATTTTCATTTGGTCCATTATATTTTAAAATATTCAAATTGATCCTAAATGTTGGCAAAATGATTCATTTTGGTCTTAAATATTGGTAAAATGTTTCATTTTGGTCTCAAACTATTGAATTTGGTCATATTTCTCTTGTCTCTCATTTTAAGTTCAAAGGATTTGTTAAGAGGAACTCGTATCTCTAAATTCGTTACATTCAAATTTGAAATAAGAGAGATATAATCAATTTTGCTTGTTTGAGCATGAAACGAGCGGTATACTTTTAAGACCGATTTGACCTCGTTTATTGACAACCCCAACTGGATAGAGAAAGTACTCTTCTAGAACAATATGTAGCTCTAAACTCGTCACATTTGAACTTAAAACAAGTCATATTCAATAGTTTGAGACCAAAATAAAACATTTTGCAAATATTTAAGAGCAATTTGAACATTTTGAAATATAATAGACCAAAATGAACAGTAAGACATACATTTAGAACCAAAATAACCCTTATTCTTTTATTTAAGTGAAAGAATGGGTCAATATATGGCATATATCCAATTTTATAATTTCTTAACTCCATACTTGTACTATACCATAAGAGCAAAACATGCATGTAAGCTAAAGCAACCACCTTTCTTCCCTCTCTTGGATTCCATGCCATGCGCAAAACCCTAGAAGCTAAACTGGTAAAGAAAAAAAAAACACTTAATAACCACATTTTCTACTTCTTTTATATTTTATTCGAATTGATGGAACAAATTGACCAATGGTTTGCCAGTTGAATTATTCAAGAATATAAGATTTGTTTTCTTTTTTTCATTGACAAACAGGGAGAGGCTAAAACTAAAAGGAAAAAAAGGGGATCGGAGTTACGTGATGAAATTTGTATCTTCCTTAATATTAAAGCTTTTCTCTGATCAAGCCCATCATTTTCTTTGTACATCAGCTATATTAATAAACATTTTTAAAAACTGTTTTTATCCATATATATATATATATATATATATCTTTGTGCCCTTTGACTTTTAATTAATTTCTATTTTTTTTCTTATAAGTTTTGTACGCAACTCTCATCATATAGATAAGACAAGGTCACAAAGACAAATGAAGGATTGGTCTCTTGCGTATTTGACATAGAGATTTTCCTTTTAATAATAATGAAAATACATAAAAGTAGGCGAGAGAGGAAGAAATTAAAATTCGTGTTTATAATTAAGGTATATATATATATATATTAGTAATTCATGTACAATCAAAGCAACTTTCAGTAACTCATCATATACTTTTTTTGGGGTTAATTTGTCAGTATGTGGTTGACTTTTTATTTCATACATTGAATTTGTTTTAATTCAACTGCAAAAATTGAAAGTCTATATGTCAAACTCCTTTCATATATATATATATATATATATTCATGTATTAATCGCAATACATCTTAATACACAATGTGTATATACAAGAAAAGCCCAAGATTAATTCCTATTCCCATTTCCCCACTTTTCACTCCTAAAACTAATCTTCTATTTATTTAATTATTATAAGTAATTACAATTAGTAAAGTAATTAGATAGATAAAGGGGTTTGAATGTTTGATCACCGTTTGGGAGATGGAGAGCACGTGCATGCAGAACTTTGGACAATAATTGAAATCATGAGAAATGGGATCATGATCACATGTCTAGTGAACAAGTTTTGAAGTAAACAAAATTAAATCACCCTTGGTCAAAACTCAAAACCACCATCACTAACTAGACCTAATAATAATTAATCCTAAGATGTTAGTTTTTTTTTTCTCCTTACATGCATCTTTTATCTGAGACACTATCTGACGATAAATATGAACATCTCTCTTAATGGGAGTTTAAATACAAATTCATGACTTTGTTAAAAATTAACCAATTCTATTAGTGTTAACCCTCACCAATATAAGAGGTAGGTTTTGCATATGTATATGGAAATTAGCTTCTTTTTCATGAATGGCCTTAATTAAAATAAGAAAGAAAAAAGCAAGACAAAGTGTTGTGCATATATGACAATTTGGATCCTCTATATATAGTGCACTATAGGTGTAGTGCTGTGAGAGAAAGGAATAAGTAGAGAGAGAAAATGAGTCCCACTAACACTTTCTCTCTCTACCCTATTCCTTTCTCTCTCAGCACTACACTCCCAAAGTACTACAAAGGATCCAAATTGATATGTATCATCAATTAAAACTATCTTATAATATTTAGTGTGGATATATATGGCACAACACACTCTCCATCCGACACCACAACCCCACACTTGAACAATTGATAATGAAATGAAGAAAAAAGTTTTGGTGTCTCCGAGGCTTCAAAATGAATGAATGTAAAGAAAATGACTTTGGCTCAATGGAGGGATCCCAATGGGGCCTCACTCACCCATCATCTTATTATATATATAGTGCATTTGTGTGTTGTGTCCATCTATCTGTGATCTATTTCTACACACTGAGCTATAATCATGTGCTTTAGACCAATATATCCCTACTTTTCTCAAAGGACCAACTTCATTTGACAATTCAAAATCATTCTTTTATCTTGCTATATATCATCATCATCATTTGCCTTTTCCTTTCTCTCTTCATTTCCCTTTTTCCACTTTTCTTTTCTATTTGCCTTTTCCACCATGTTCAATTATTTTATCATCTTCAAATGGGGCTACTAACTTAAAAAAAAAAATTGTGATCACCTGTATATATATTATTACCAGTTTGTGAAGATAATTTCTCACATTATTCGAAAACATTATTTTGTCTATTGATGACGATACAATGGGGTCGTTGCACCCATAAAAAAAATGGTCGAAATGTTATTTTGATGAATTTTTATTTACATATCTACCTTTGGAACAAAGAGAGTTGGTAAGATTTGCTTAATACAATTTTGATTTCTCATTTTTATTTCACAGTAGTGTTCGAGTGTTTGGGTTTAGAAGCTCATTTTTAGCCTTTATGGGTTATTATAGTTATCGGGCCTTTTCTTATGAATTGTTGAACTTGCATGGATCCGCATTGACTGCTAAAAGAAAAGAATTAGCTTGAAACCATTGTTGTGGATCACAACTAATTAGCCACTTGGCACTTTCTCTTTTACTTTTGAGTTATCACCTTTAGGATTTGTATTATAATTATTATACTTTTATTTTACTAGTTTTGAAGTAATTATATGATTTTCAAATAATCAAAATACTGAGGATTACAATTTTAAACTCAAAAATAAAAAATAAAAAATTTTACCGTTACTGTAGGTAAGGACCATCTTCCATTTAAGTTTCTCGTGAATAGAGAAACTGGTCCCATCCTTGGAGTCAAGGAGTGGTAATAGAGGACAATATGATTCCGTATAGTCCAAAATATTATTATTTCTCTCTCATTGTGTTGTTGTAGGACAAGCTGTAATCTTGAGTTCTAAAATCATTTGTGATGATCCCTCACTGTGGGTTAGTTCCTCTATATTGTTAGTTTACCCTTCATGTGGGTGGATGTAGGATCGAGAACAATCTTAGTCTAAATTGTTATAAATTTACTAGTGTGATTTTCTCTTCACTTTATCTCTAAGGTGATATCTTCTATGTCTCTTAAACATAATTAAAGAGGTTTTTCAAAAACTTTTTCACAGTGAACCTAACATCATAAATGAGTTGGGTTTTATTTTTTTGGTTGCTCAACCCAGCTCACGAAATTGGTGGGTTAAACCCATTTTGGTGACCCTACAAGAAATCTTTGTATCTTGGCATTCAAGAGGCCAAGGCCCTCCCACATTTTCCTGATATTTTGCCTTACCCTAACATCATCTATCAATATATATAATATGCCCCATCCTGTTCTGTTTTATATTTTTCGAACATGTTGGTGTTAGAGTTGTGTCAATGAAATTTGTTTCATAACAGTTGTTCTGGACAATTATGAGGAAGTTTTGGGATTTGAAGGAGTGAATGATAAGGTGAAGAAAAGATTTCTAGTTAGTATGGGAGATTTCAAGTGTATCAAATAACTAATGGGATTTTCTTTGCTGCTGATTATCTATTTGTGATTGCTATTATATAAATTTTAGGCCAAAGTGCAAATTTGGTCTCATATCTTTTGCTCAGTTCCCAATTTGGTCTTGTATATTTTTTTGTTGTAGTATTGGTCCTATATCTTTGCAGAAGGTCCCAATTTTGGTCCCATATCATTTTTGGTCCCATATCTTTGAGTCAAGTTGCATAATTAGTCCCATATCTTTGCAAAAGGCTCAATAAGTTGATCCTTTTGTAAAGATATGGAACCACTTCTAAACTTGACTCAAAGATATAGGAGTATAGGACCAATTCTGCAATTAACCTTAAGATATGGGACCAAATCTGCAACCAAAAAAGATATGGGACCAAAAGTGCAACAAAAAAAGATATGAGACCAAATTGGGAACATAGCAAAAAATATGGGACCAAATTTACACTTTAGCCTAAAATTTATAATTTATATAAATTACTAGTTCTCATTTCTGGAGTCCAACTTGTATCAGTTCTCTTTTCTAAACATAACTTTATGCTTATCTGATCCTTGTAACTTGAGGAAAAATAACACCTATTTGGGGGTATCCACATGAATCCACTATTTATATACTCTACGAAAATTGCAAGAAAAATAACTATGTAGCTAGTAATCTAGACTTCCTTATCTAGCAAGAATTTTGATTTTCAACAGTTTTTTCAAATGAATGCAACAGAACCGTCTAAATATCATCAAACACAATAGCCAAAATAAAAATATCAGGGCACAGAAATAAAGAAACTGAAAATTAAATATGTTAATCACAATGGGACATCTGAATAACTGAGCTCAACAATTGTGAGGAATGCATGCTTTAATTTAGGTAATTAACAGCAACAGCCGGTACAATACAATGTTTTAGTGCGTTGACAAAGAATTTCAGTGACAAGTAATGGATTTATCGGAAACAAGATTAATTGAGCTTACCTTGCCTAAAATTCTAGAAAATATTTTCTGCCGAACTGGTTCATCATCAGAGTTCTTAGAGGTACAAGAAGAAAAGAAACTAAATTCATATGGAATAGAGGTTTTCACAGGGAATGCCTGCCTGAATGTCTTGCCCACCTACTCCATAATTTGAAGCTTTATTCTGGTCACAACTAATCATCAGAAAACATCACTGAGAAAGAAGCAGAAATAGCGAGTTTGGCCCTGCATTAGATTTGCTAAGTCAAAGTTTAAAAAGTAAAGGGAAGGATTGTCCTCTAAGCAAAATAAATTCTGCAAAGCACATGATTCACTAATAAGCCAGGAATTATATTTGTAGAAATATTTCAACAATTTATGACCGCTAGAGCCAAATCCTACCATGCATGGAATTGAAATGAAATCATTGCATTAGGAAAACAGCCAATTAACCATTGCAAACTTGATCAGCATCAATGTCAAATATGCCTTCTGCAAGCACAGCACATTGTAAAAATGATTAACAAGCTTTCTGCTTATGCTCATTTCACAACCCTTTTAATTGATAGCTAAGTAATTTTAGCTTACCTGAAAGGCCAAAAACAAACTGAGGGGGGAAAGGGGCAATGATGCTGAAGGTTCTAGCATGAAAGGAAGACATACCAATGATTTATGTATTTGAACTCTCTGGTTCAACAAAACTTTGTACCAACCCAGCAAGCAGAAGCTCAGTAGCTTCCCTCACCTTTTTTCGATCCCAAAACCCACACATCACTGCATTCCAGATCCCCTCATCAGGAACACAACCATCTAATGTCATCTCATCAAGAATGCGAGCAGCTTTGTGCATGTCTCCTCTCTTACTGTAATATTTGACTAGACACTCAAAAGTACTGATTTCAATAGAGATGCCCCTAGTGCGCATGCTTAGATACAACTGAAATGCCCGAGTTGGGTCAACATTGTTGCAAAGGCCTTGGACAACCATGTTATGCATCCTCACATGAAGAGCCCAAGTTACTCGGTTTGGTGAGATACCGCCAAGGACCATCTCATCGATAAAGTTTGCAGCTTCTTGATAGCTGCTAGCA
Source organism: Chamaecrista fasciculata (assembly GCA_003254925.1). Taxonomy (NCBI): domain Eukaryota; kingdom Viridiplantae; phylum Streptophyta; class Magnoliopsida; order Fabales; family Fabaceae; genus Chamaecrista; species Chamaecrista fasciculata. The sequence continues at coordinate 371,187 of QANZ01007536.1, forward strand.
GCACAGAAGCCACTTATGATTCTCCCATACAGCCCTGCATCAGGTTTCTTTCCTTGAAGCCTCATTCTATCAAGAATCTCCACAGCTTCATTAAGCTTTCCTTCATTACACAGTCCACTTATTAAAGTACTATACGTGACCATGTTAGGCAAATGATGTTTTCTAACCATCATATCTAACAACTGCATAGCTTGAGAAGACTGCCCACTTTTACATAAGCCATCCATTAGTGAACTATAAGTAAAAACATTTGGCTCAATGCCACTTCTTTTCATATCCTCAAGCAATCTCATAGCTTCATCCACATGATTAAACTTACACAATCCGTGTATCAAACATGTATATGTAACAACAGAAGGTGTATGACCTTTCTGCTCCATCTCGCGGAATAACTCCTTGGCCTGATTGATTTTTCCTAGTTTACAGAGCCCATTAATCAAAGTACCATATGTATATGAATCTGGCGGGTATCCACGATTTGGCATCTCAAGAAATATCCGTAAAGCAGCATCAATTGTTTCATTGTTCTTGCAGAGTGCTTTGATCAATATATTGAGAGAAACAACGCTGCGTGGGATTCCCATTTCTTTCATCTCCCTGTAAATACTAAGAGCCATCTTTAGATGGCTTTCCTCCACGAGAATATCAAATATTGTAATATAAGATTTAGAGGTGGGTCTCAACTGATAGTCTGCCATCTTTCGAAAAATTCTGATAGCATCAAGGGGCTTATGAACACGTCCATAACCTCTACATATGGTTAATAATATGTCTTCTGTGACTTCACACTCTTCTTCCTTCATTCTATGAAGCATTCCTTCGGCTGATCTGAACTGGTTTGCAGTGACTAACCTAGAAATCATGAGGCTAAAAGTACCGTGATCATGACGAAACCCGTTATTATATTCAGCCGATGCTGAATCAAATATAAGGAGAGCTTTCTTTATGTCCCTCTCTGCTTGTATTAGCTGTTCAACTAGGGTAGCTGTTATTTGTTTTGGCCATTTAAACAAAGCTTTACTACTGCCCATAACTTTCAATTTCTAATACTCAGTAGTATATTTCAGAAACTTCTAATTCCAATAAAGCATCTTGAATGATGAAAACCAGACCAGGCATGAAGCAGGAGTATGAACAGCCGCACTTTGATAGCTCACGTTCATCAACTTGATCTAGGGTTCTCTGAAGACTACTGTGAGCGCCTAATTTTCACAATTTTCTAAAATAGCATTTAGGTGATAATTTTTTTTCTCCAAGTAATTGTAAACTCTCGAGATGAATAATGATGAAATGCAAGAAAGCTAGAAGGATAGATATTCAATATTTCTCAAACTTATTCTCTTCTCCCCAGCCTCTGAGGAAATTAATTTTACTATGAGATTGGTGTCATAGCTTGAGAGATCCATTCATACCTGAGAAACTGTTGCATCAAGAGTAACAGAAATTGTTGAGCTTCAACGACGACGACTTAATTTTTTAGCACCCCATTTTACAGAACATTATTCTGGAATGCGATTCTCTTCTTCGTCGTTTCAAAATTCAGTGGATTAAGGGAATCGTTGTGTCCATTTCTTCCTTTGGGCTTTAGCTCCGTTTATTCACACTCTGGATATAAATTATTCTATAAGGCCAAAGTTTCAAATTGGTCCTTTATGTATGGGGTAGATTTCAAATTAGTCCCTTATCTTTTATTTATTTCAGATTGGTCTTACATATCTCCTTGATGTTTGAAAATGGTCCCAATCTTACTTTCGAGACGCAATTTGATCCCATTTACTATGGATCTTCATTGGGCGAAGAATGAACTTTTTAAAAGTTTGCACATAGTTACAAACTCGTTGCATTTGAATTTGAAATAAGAAAGATGTGACCAATTTTATTTGTTTCATCGTGAAACGAGTTATCCATTTTTGAAATTTGATTTGTCCTCGTTTATTGATGGTCCTTAATACTCGGCAAAAGAAACTCGTCGTTGTAGATTTGTTATATTTGAGCTTGAAGTGAGGGAGATATTACCATATTCAATATTTTTTAGACCAATTTAAAATATCATGGAAAGATGTAGGACTAATCTCTGTTATAAAAACCGGACCGGACCGATTGAACCGCGAACCGGCCAGTGGTCCGGTCCGAGTTGAGCAAAAAACTGGGCAGGTTGAGAACCGGTCAAGAACCGCCTGAACCGGGAAAACCGCCTTGAACCGGCCGGTTTTGAGGTTGAACCGGTTCAGTTTTTTTCTAATTTTTTTTTTACTTTTTCTTGATTAAAATGATGTTATTTTAAAGAAATTTGTTTCTTATTATGTTTAGACTCAAAATAATACGTTATTTAATAATTTTTACTTCAAAATTTGATTTTTTATCCACCTAATTAATCACTTTCTTACTCAATCCAGCTTAAATTTAAAGAGTTTATTATATATTTTTATTATATTAAACTAAATATATTATTTTTTATTTATTTAATTATTAACGATCCGACCCTGGTTGAACCATTGAACCTTGAACCGCTGCTTCGACCGGTTCAATGACCGGTCCGGTTTTAATAACCTTGGGACTAATACAAAATAAATAAAAAATAAGGGACCAATTCGAAACTTTGGCCTATTGTATAATAATAATTTCAAATTTTTATTAAAAAAAAGTTCTTTTTTTTTTCTTCTAGTAATTTAGTCGCATCATTTGATTGTCCTCAAATATTATATTAATTTTCAATTTCATTTTCAATATTTGTTTTATTTTAATTTTATCTCTAAAATTTTACATTTCAATTGATCCTTCAATTAAATTTTTTGATAAATTAGTTATAAACTTCATCGTATTTTTAAATCCAAATTAAAATTTAAGTTTCTTTTTCTATCAATTTACATGTTATTAACCACGTAGAATTTGTCATTAATATTAAATTAAAATAAGAGTAAATGATAAAATCTATCAAAACATAAAATTTTGGGTGAAAAATAGCCATAAACAAATATTGGGGACAAACCGACAAAGTAAAAAATTAATATGTAATTTCAAGATGAAAAAGATACTTCCGCTAATAAAAATGAATTTGGAATAGGGAAGTAGAATGATTAGGAGGTATAAACTATAATTCTATCAATTTTCTAACGAAAAATATTAGCGTGACATCATATCCGATCATTTTTAGAGGCATTATAAAGCTTAAGGACTAAAATAGTATTTTTTAATTTTTTTTTTTTCTCTTCTTCCTTCTGCTCTCTGGCTTAAAATCGAAGCTCCAATAATGTATCATTCATCACTGAGGAGAGATCAAAAGCTTCATCTTACAATGTTCAGCATAACTGATATATAGTTAGAATTCTTAAGTATTCTCTTCTAATGGCAATAGATCACACAGACTCTGAAATATACTTAAAATTTCCCAATCTCCAATTTATTGGTTAAGAAAAATATGGCATTTTCAATATCAGGGCAAAATGCATAATCAGAATTTGCAGGGAAAATAAGTATATAACAATCATTTTTGAGCATGCGTAAATCTGGACGCTTGTACATTAAATTCTTGGAGTTTCACAACCAATCTAGGAAAAAATCTGCTAAGAAGATCTAACAAAGTTTAACTGAAATCCATGGAAAGTCCGAGCACGAGTCGCATCCACAAACAACAATCATCCATCTACAATTCAAGAGGAAGATAACTTTAGAAATGTGGAACTCTATTTTCTAATCACAAAAACGTATAAATTCTCCAAAATACAAGTCCATGGCACTAAACAATCAACACAAAGCAAAACAAGTGGAAATGAAGCAACATTACATGGCAAGTCCCCCCAAGTCTAAAGCCAAAGAGCAAATGATCACGACCCTAAACAAAGAAACAACCAGGTCAAAATGAGAAGTTCCAACTGAAAGCGATGCGTTTAGGGAAAAAGGGAAGAGACAGCAAATAAAACAAGTCCATCATTTAGTTAGAATGAATTAAAGAGGTAGCAAAGATCATAATGATAACATCATGTAAGAAACCTATGGAAGTTGGTGACCACTGGATTACAAGCTGCAATATATCTCTGAAATTACTTTGTTTTAGAATCCATTTATTACAGAATTTTTATCATTCCCTGAGAACGCTGGAAGACATGATTGTAGGCATCATGATGACATTTTTCCTTCTGCTCTTGTTTATTGCCTCTCAGTTGCCCCAACATTATGCAATTATAAAAATCCAAAAGTAAATAATTCTTTAGACAATGATTTCCAAAGAAGAAATTTGCACAGTTTGCTGCAATAAGATGAAAAGTAATCCTATCTTCTAAAGAAAGTTATGCCGCAATGAATTAAAAGGTTAACCAGAGCATTGGAATATCACTAAGCAACCCAAGGAAACAATAAGATGACAACATATAATTGAGATATCCAAGTGCAACAGTACTTAGAATTACCACAAAACATGGTCCAGAATGACCTAGATACAAAAATAATATTATGGAAATTTTATTGGATATGATAATTTGTATTTTTGCACTCTAAGATGATTTATCAACATTCTTACATTGCATGCACATATACTCCCATTCCCGTATACCACAAATTCCTCAATTCTGAGCAAATCCAAAATGTATGCTTAGAAAAGATATCTAGAAACCAAAATGTAACTACAAAGTAGAAACTTATTGGTGCAGGTTTAGGGTCATTTGACAATACCCATCAAATGCTTGTCTGACATTACAAACATGAAGGAAGAATTTGAAATCCTACTAACAAACTTTACTTGAGCACCTTTTAAGAGCGCATCTACATAAAACTTTGCTTGAATCCTCTGTCATTCATCATACATCATCATTGCAATCTGAGTGAATACAATAAATCAGTATGGCCTTCATTAGATTTTCTTTAAGTATATATTTACTCAAATAATTTAGATGCTGCAATCCTATGCATAATTACTCTGTATCCAGAGATTATATTAGCATAAAATTATAGAAACAAAATTGACACATCAGAAGCCAGAAATTTTGTATTAAATTATATTATTCCACATACATCACTCATATTATTCCAATCACATGGAGTATAAAAAATTTCGCATTTTGAATCAGGGAAAATATCCAATGGCTTCATGTTCTTTAATTATTGTCAACAAAGTAAAAAAGTAAAGAAGAAATGCTATTATTATAACATTGCAAGATAATACTGTAAGTACTAGGCTAGGCTTGACTTTCATGGTGAATCGAAAACTCCTTTTCTATACTGTATGTACTACGAATTCCACAATCAAAAGCAGTATTTCACCAAGTTTTTACTAACCAAAACAAGAATACATACAACACAAAAATATCCCTCAATCCAATTAAGCAAACAATCACAATGTGCAGGAAAACATTTCAGCATTTTCCTATTAAAGGTACAATTACAAAGTCTAATATATTGAACAAAGGAAAGAAAATAATACCTTCAGGGGTCCAACCATACGATCGGCGAGATACAGAGAGCATGGAAGTGAGCAATGCGGAAGCAGTGGCAGTGTGATATGGAAGCATCGTATCGATGCAACTACTCAATTCCAAAGGAGACCTTAATCGGAAAACAGAATTAGGTTTTTATGCTTATTCCACAGAAGATGGTGTTATGTATGTGAAGTTTGATTAGAATTATTATTACCTGAGAATGCGATTGGAGAGGGAAGAGTTTTGCTTTGGGATCCGAAACGGTGAACGGACGGGTTTCGATCGGAAAACAGAAGTGAACTTGGTGGAGCGGAGGAGAGACCTGGCGGCGGCGGCGGCGGACGCGGAGGACATCGTTCTCGTTCTGGAGATTGATTTTCAGGACGAGGGCAACGAGAAAGCTAAGAGGGGTTTTGCTTTTTTTTTTTTTGGTCGAAAGGGGTTTATGGTTTTTTTTTTTTGCGAGAGGAGATTGGGGTTGCTTTTGTAAATTTTTTTGGACAAGAGAGATTGGGGTTGATTCTTGCTTGAGAATTTTGAGTTTTGACAAATACGTGAAAATAAATAAATAAATAAATAAATGTATCAAATTAAGCATGAATCCTCACATGGACAGGATACATTGACATGTTAGATTCTTAAATAATTAAAAATTCATAAATTTTGATAAAAATTTTAAAAATTATAATATTTATCTGTAATATATATCATATGTGATATTATTTTCTTTTGTTTGTCATAATAAAATCACAAAAAATTGATTTTATATTTTGAAACTTATGAATATGTGTCGTGTGGTGTCGTACGGGTGTCGGACACGGACACGTGTTTGACACGGCAACATGCTGTTAAAATGAAGTGTTCATGCTTCATAGCTTTATACTAACAGTCAATTTTATCTTCAATTTTTTTGCAGCTAATTTCGTCTCTAAAATTTTACGTTTTGGTCAATTTTATCATTTACTATTATTTTAGCCAAATATTAACGACATAATCTACCTGGCTAATGATATATAATGTAAAATGGATAGGAAAAGAAACTTAAATTTTAACTTAGATAAAAAATACATGATGCAATATGTTGTTAATTTATTGAAAGAAGTTAGTCAAAGGATAAAATTGACCAAAATGTAAAATATTAAGGATGAGATTGACCATAAAAAAATATTAGAGACAAAATTGACAATTAATATAAAGTTTAAGAACAAAATTAATGTTTTTGTGAAGAAAAAAAATGGTGGTTCCAGTAGTATTTGGACATGAAGAGTATTATCACTATTAGTCATTAGTTCTTAAATAAATAGAACGAAAGGATTAGTCACTCCGACTATGGATACTCTAATTCATAAAAAAAATTAAAAATGTGGTTTTACATACATTAAAAAATTAGTTTCGGCATTTGCTATAAAAATTAAAGGTTAAATTGTATAAAGTTTCTTAAATATTAGTTATTGTACAAAGAATTTTGAAAAATGGTAAGAGATTCTCTAAACTTTTAATTTTTGTATAAAAAACTTGCTTTTTGACCTTGTAATAACTAATAACTAAAGTGTATAAATTGAGTGATCAAAAATAGAGTTATCGATCAATTTTATAAATTAGGGTAAATTACCAAAAAAAAAAAAAAAGTCATGTAGTTCGACTATTTTCAGATAGGATCTTTGTGGTTTAAAAAGTGTCAAATAGGATCCTGGTAGTTTGCTCCATTAACAAAAAAAAGATGCTGAGATATATTTCCGTCCAAAATTTGACGAAAATTTTGGTTAAAATACTATTTTTAGACCCCAACTATTAATTTTTATGCGTTTGACTCTCTGTTTGTATGTCACTCTCGATGACCTCTTTCTCTCTCTCTTCTCTTTGGTTTTCTCATCCACTTGAGAGAATGCCGCCGCCGCCGACGACCTCGACTTAACAATCTTCGAGGCTCGAAGGCTTCCTAACATGGATCTGGTTTTCGAGCATTTTCGCCGTTGTATCACTTCCTATCTTCACTCATACGTCACAGTTTTGGTGCCGCAAGCCACAGTTGCTCGCACGCGCGTGATAAAGAACTCGCTGAACCCTCAGTGAAACGAGCGAACTTCGTAGTGAAATGAAGTTCGTTGTTGTTGAAGATGATTCGTTGTACAAGCGAGGCATTGCGGCTGATCCAGAGTATAAGGGCAAAATCAGTGAGCAAATGAACAGGAAGCAAACAGTAGTGGAAACTGGAAAAGGGGGAGAGGAATATTTGAAAGGCAGATGAGAAAATCAAAGAGAAATTCCAAAGAGTGTGAGTGAGAGAGTTCATCGAGAGAGAGAGAGAGAAACTGAAGAGTGAAATTTCATTTATTTTCACAATTTTTTTTTGTCAAAGTCCTCTCATACAAATAGAGAGTCAAATTTTGGACGCAAATCTACCTTTTTTGTTAACAGCAAACCACAGAGACCCTATTTGACACTTTTTAAACCATAGTAACCCTATCTAAAAATAGGTCAAATCACATGGCCCTTTTATATAATTTATCTTATAAATTATTCAACTATCAATGTTTATTTTAATTTTTTCATATAGAGCTAAATGTATCTCTAATCCAAACCCAAGCACTCAATGGAAATAACATCGATCACTTCACAAGACTTCATATATATATATATATATATATTGACAAATATTAAATATTCACTTTTTTTTTATAAACTAAGGGTATTCGCTGTCGAAAATAGTGACTAATGTATTTGTTGCGGGTCCTTCACGTAAAGATAAACTACTGATCACGTAATACTTTCCATATTCAAATGTGAGATTCGAACGTCCACCACTTGATTAAATGACCAAGTAAAAAACAACTAAGACACACTTATGTGGTTGAATATTCACCTTATTTTCTTCTATATTTGTGTGAGCCAAGTAAAAAAAAAATTGATGTATGATTGATATTTCAATTTAATATAAAGAATAAAATTATATAATTTAGTTCTTAAAATATTTAAATGTTAATTTTAACTTAGCAACAATGATAAACTGGAAAATGGCTAACACTTACCTAGTTCACCGGAATGGGCTGCAAGAGCCAAGTGTTGAGCAAGAACCTGCAAGAGCTTCACAGGGGGGCCCTGCGAAGTGTACTCCGACGCTCAAGTTAGTAAGAGAGTGATAAGAGAGTAAGAGAATTTCAGAGTGTAAGAAGTAGCTAACCTTGAACTGCTGAGATGGGCTCTATTTATAGAGCAGGGAGGAGAGAGGTGGCCAGCGCGCGGGGCGGACCACGTAACTGGACACGATCTCCACCAGCGGAGATGGTGGAGACCGAGATTTGCGGAGCAAGGCAATCGTGGGTGATTGCGTGTCACTTCGCATGGCGGGCGCAAGACAACTGGAGATCGTGGGTGTGAGCAAGTCCGTAGCCCACGATCTCTCGTGGCGTGGATTGCGGAGCAAGGTAGTCGTGGATGACCACGTGTTATTTGGGGGACGTGCGCCAAGGCCCGGGATGGATCATGGCCGCCCCTAAATGTGCAAAGGGCGCCCGATTGGCTCGGAGGCGCCTCGCAAGGTGTGGAGGGGAGAAGAAGCCCGGTGCGAGGGCCGTTTAGGCGTACGCCCAAATAGTGATGTATCAAACAATATAATTTTTAGATATCTTTATTTGCCGGCAAAATTTATAACTGCATGCAGATTTGTCATTGGTTTTCCATTAATATTTCAAATAAAATTATTAAATTGATTATAATTTCTAATCAAATTTGATAGTTGTAAGCTCTATTGTACTAGGCTTTGTGCATGAATGATTAACAAACATGTGTCATGTTTAAAGCAACTAATAGCTCAAATAATATGAATGATTAATTTACCATTTCCCTAATTGGCTAGGCAAAGTGACCTGGGTTTGTGATCACTTTCTACCTAAGAAAACATGTAATTATTTATTATAAAAGGACCCAAGTGACAAAAAGTCAAAAACATGGGTGGCCAAAGTAATTGGATGTCTTATGAAGTGAAAAGACAATGCAAATTTTCTATTACGAAGCCATTTTTATGTACTTGTCTGTGTTTTTTAGTTAATTGTCAACATTAACACACCAAAGCATGCCAAATAAGAGAGAAAATGGGGTTCCCTACGCATTTAAATTTCAACAGCATTTGATAAAATATTCCTCAGAAAAATCTTAGTTTCATACTCAAATGATGACACTCACGCCCAGTTTGTTTGCGCTTTGATTATAATCGTAATAAGCATGTTTGTTTGTATTTTTTTCTGATCAAATTATAATCTTGATTTTTTTATAATCAAATACACCCAATTACACTTATACCCCTATATATACACCTATAATTACCTATACTCCAATACATTCAATCACACATCACAAGGCTAAAATAGTAATTTACCTAAAATGGTCGACCGATTCTATCAACGATGGACCGAATATCAACTTGAGAATGATATCAGATCAGAGGTTCGGTCCACCGATGCAAAAATTGGTCGACCGAATTTCAACCAGAGAATGTTATCAGGCTCGACGTTCGGTCCACCGATGCAAAAAATGGTCGATCGAATACCTGAAATGAGCCACATTGAAAAAAAATTTCGGGTCCGGAGTGCTTTTTTACATTATCTCTCATCTTGTGTCAAACGGTGGACCAATTTTTTAATAGTCCACCGAATTTCAGAGCCTGATTACTACACTTTAGTCCTTTTGGTCCACCATTTTGGAGGCAAAAATAGAAGGGTCGACCAAATCAAATAAGCACCTCACAAGTTGCCTATGATTATAATTATATTTTTACGATTTCCAAGGCAAACAGTGACAAAATTTGATTTTTTTAAAAGCAACAATCACATCCAAACACACTTTGATTATAATCAAATCACATCTTACTTTTTCCTACTTTTTTCAACTTTTTCTTCCACTTCTACCCCTATACAATTTATCATTTTCCTTACCCTTCTATCTACCAATCACAATCATTACATACCCATTTCAATAATTTCACACCAAATAATCAACTTTCATCTAAACACCAATACTCAAATAATCAACTTTGATTATAATCAGAGCAAATTTTGTTATAAGCACAACGGAGCCTCAATGTTACCATTTTTAATTACAATGTGAATTTGGTTAATCTCCGTTTATTGTAATTAATCTTGAAAATCTTGCAATACTAGTTAGTATCTTGCCACTAAATTCATATATGATATCCTTGACAGAAGTTATATATATATATATATATATCAGTTCTTAGGAGAGTTTTTGGATTTTGTTTTAATCTTAAATATCTTATTTGATTATCTTGTGCCTTTGTATTAGATCATGTGTATAAAAAGACTTGAGTTAACCAACAATTTACCTTTTTAAAGATTACTAAATTGATAATTTTATTATTGAAAAATTGAAATATATAATTTAATTTTTGAAAAATTAAAATGATATATTCTTTAATCTTTAAAAGATTGAAACAATTATTTTAGTTCATAGAAAGAACTAGTAAATATATTATTTTAATATTTCATAGATTAAATTGTATATTTTAATATTTTGAAAATTGAATTATTAGTTTAATAATGATATTTCAAAAATTAAATTATTAATTTATTTAAAAGACTTTGTTAATAGAGACAAAATTTAGTTTGATAATTTCTATACTTTCAAATGATTAATCTCTAACAATAAGTTGAGAAATACCATGAACATATTATAGTTATAGACCAAAAAAGTATCTTATTTGATTTGATATAGTATTCAAGTTTTAAAGATATTTCAATATTATTATTTTGTGTATCATTATATGTTAAACTATGAATTAATAAGACAAAATACCACATGTGACTTTTATTCTAACGTACCAAAGAGATTAGATTCAACCCAACTTAAAATGCAACTTGTTTTGATAATAAGAAAACTTGTTGTCAAGTAGATTACAAAAGCAACTGTTTTTATAGACTTGTGGCGATTTTTGTCGCTACAAGTACGGATATTTACACCAACAATTGTGAAGTTGCTACCAATACTAGCCTGCTGAAATGGAAAAACATTGGTTCCAAATGTTTAGGTAGTGAATTATAAATTATCTATGCATATATAAGATTTTTGGTGGTGCCTTTTTTTATCACTAGTAATACCCTCTTTTAGAGACATTTTTTCTATCTTTAACATTTTCAACAATGAATGTGTAATATTAACAAGTGTTAGTTCAGTTGATAATATATCTAGGTAAAAGTATTAATTTCGTGCCCAAACTTTACATCAACTGTAAATTTCGTCCAAAATCTTTTTTTGTTGTCAATTTCATTCCCAATGTTTCACATTTCAGTCAATTTTATCCTTTGGTTAATTTCTTTCGATAAATTAACGGCATACTGCATCTTGTTTTTCAATCTGAGTTAAGATTTGAGTTTATTTTTCTATCAATTTTATATTATATATCATTAGCCACGTAGATTTTGTCGATAATATTTAACTAAAGTAAGATAAATTTGATCAAAATGTGAAACATTTGAGACGAAATTGACAATAAAAAAAATTAAGGACAAAATTGACAGTTGGTGTAAAATTTAGGGACGAAATTAATATGTTTACCTAATATCTATATAAGAACTTTATTAATGACTAATTTATAAACATCTTTCTAAACGCTTTTCAAGTATAAAAGTATACACTGATTTTGGTGAACTTTGAGAAACCCAACTAATCACATAAACTTTAATTGAAAAAAATGAGCCTATATTTTTGCTTTATGGCTTATTTTGAATATAATATTTTTTTTGGCCAAATATTTTGAATATAATATATTGAAACGTATGTTGTTTAAAATGTCAAGAACTAAAATAATCCCCTTTCTTTTTATTTTGATATATAAAAAACGGTGACACAAAGTAAAGCGAAAGTATCTATGAATCATAATCACAGACCTCCTCAGATAGACTATCAATGATGGGGATGTTTGGATTGTGACTCGAAGAAGCAATGAGTTGAGGAGAATTAAAATCATGAGCAGAAATAAAAGAAGACCTACCAGAAGAAAGTTGAACCTGATTATAAGTAGCAACATAAGACTCAACAGAAGATAAAATAGACCTAATTACCGTCGACGGGAGGACTTTGACACCTTTCCAAACAATGTCACCTGCACATCCAAATCTTGTCAATACCAACCAAAATGGTAATCCACGAGATATCAAACATGTCCTTGTCTCTCTTCCAACGACGGATCCACCCAAGAAGCCATCACTGAAAGTGCCCACCTCGAACCTCACTCCTAACAGCGAATGGTAGTCCAAACCAGACGGTTCTGGCAAAACTACAACGCAAAAACGTGTACGAGATCGAGTCATCTGTATCACCACAGAAGGGACAAATAATATCACAAAGAAGATGATGCCTGTTGAGGTTGGCGAACGTAGGAATGCCATTATTGTAAATCTTCCAGACATATCATTTTGCTGACTTCCATCCATTCCTTTGAAGACCCAATTAAGCATTGTCATAAATATTGAGAAATCTTGCTCCACAAATTGTTAAAACTTTGAATTTAGGTGCCTCTTATTCAGAGTTTGTTCTCCCATTTGATTTTTTGCTTCAATCTTTTCATTTGATTTTGTGGTAATATTAGCAACACTAGCACCATATTTCAACGTTAATTTTCTTGGTCTATCATTTTGTATTTGATTTCCAAGTTTTTGGGAGTACGGCTGTTAAAACCTAAATATGTCACACACAACGAGATATATCATATAATAATTGCGTAATAATTAAAATGCAATGCATTTACTCTAGTTTTTCTCCCTCCAACAGTAATTAACTATAGCATATATATATATATATATTGAGACTATTGTTTATAGGATTTATTTACCATGGCTCTTACGGCACAATTTAAAGTTTTTTTTATTGGTTAGTAGACCATCTTATATTTTAAAATTTACAAAAATTAACTTAAAAGATAATTTTTAATGTTTAAAAATTCATTTGACCAATTAGAAAAAACCTTAACATACATACCCTAAAGGCACAGAAGAACCCTTGTTTATATTGCAGGACAGGGAATAACTAGCCAATTACTAGGAAGTCACCCTACCTTTTACATCCCATGATAAACATAAAATGATAGAAGGCTTGACAAGTCTACTATAAATATAGACAAAAAAAAAACCATAATTTTCCTTCTTTCCATGATTAATTAAGATTCTTAATATTTTGTGAATATTTAACTTTAGATCTCAAAAGCCAACTTTTATTGATTTTGTTTTTTTGTTGTACTGTATGCGTAAAATTTTGTTCTTTATTTATGGTGAAAGTACAAATTTGATGCCTTAATTTTGGGGTAAATTACAATCCAGTCTTTTATCTTTTTTTGTTACAATTTTGATCATCTTCTCACAAGTTTTACTTATTGGTCCCAATGATTGAATGTAGCTTCATCTCTCGTTTCAAGCTCAAATGTGATTTGGGTAAAAAAAAGTTTGAATGTGATGAGTTCTAAGTTGCATGTTGTTTTTGACGAGTCATTTCTTTGTCCAATTAAAGTCATCAACAAACAAGATCAAATTAGATTCTAGGGCTGCATAAAAATCCAGTTCACCTAGCCAGGTCAATTTGGGTCGGGGCAAAAACTAAAATGGGGAAGAGAAGAGCCGGGTCGGGTCGAGTTTCGGGTTAACCTTAAAAAACCCCGGCCCGGCTCGGGCTAGATTGTTGAACCAAGTTTTTTTTAAAAAAAAAATATATATCTAACCCTAATAACTCACTCACACTCTCTTCATTCTTTACTCATTCACATTTTACAGCCGCTGCGCACTCCTTAACCTCCTCTCACCCTCACCTTCTTGCTTCTTCTACTTCAATCTTCATCGCCTCATCCTCATTCCTTCCAACTTCGAAGCCTAAGCCTGCGTCAATTGAAGCCTCAGCCTGCGTCTCGTCTCTCCGTCTTTGTCTCCTCTCGTCGTCATCGTCTCATCAACCTTTGTTGTTTAATCTTCTCTTGTCTTGTGTGCGTTCCCGATGAGAGCAAGATGAGAGGAGAAGCGGCTAGGTTTTTTAACTTCCTTTCACCATGTCACATGTGTATGTTCCTTTAGTTGCCACGTGCAATTTTCATTTGGGCCCAGAAATCTAAAAAAAATAAATCCCACAGCTTCAATTTTTTTTGAAAGTACTACTCGACTCGGCAATATCCCAGGTCTACCAGGCCTCTGCCGGGCTCTGGTCCAAATTTGAACCCGATTCATAAATTGGGGCGGGTCTTGGGCTAGGTCCAAACCCGCCCCGGGCTAGCCCATGTGCATCCTTATTAGACTCTAAAAATGGGTCGCTCGTTTCACAATCAAATGAGTAAAATTAGTCATATTTTTCTAGTTTTAAGTCTGATTGCGACAAGTTTGGAACTACGAGTTACTCTTAACAAGTCATTTTTTTCCTCAATTGGGACAACCAACAAATGAGATCAAATCGGGTCCAAAAATGATTTCCATAATTTTTCACTGTTTGGTTATGGAAGTACTTTTGGGTTTGATTTGACCTTATTTTCTGACTGTCCTAATTGAGCGGAAAAAGAAATTGTTAAGAGTAACCCATAGTTATGAACTCGTCGCAATCAAACTTGAAATGAGAGAGATATGACAAATTTTACTTGTTTGACTATGGAAGAGCGACATACTTTCGAAGCCCAATTTAATCTTATTTACTATAATTTTAACTGGACAAAAGAAGTACTTGTTAGACGTAGCATGTAGATCGAGTTTCATCACATTTTAATTGAAAATGATAGATATGATCAATTTTAATTGTTAAGAGCAATGAAAGAAAATTTTAAAAAACTTGAAGGATAAAAATTATAACGAAAAAAATATAAAAAAATAGATTGTAATCTACCATAAAGATAAAGAATTAAAATTACATGTTAGCTTTAAAAAAAAAACAAAAAAGTTACATGTTAGCCTTTATTTGTTTATTTTTATTAGGCACTGCCTTAAGGTGATTTATGGTAAGAATTTATAAAAGTTGCTGGGTAAGTGTTGCGGACTGTAGATTTTTATTAGGCACTTCTCGTATTAATTTATTATCTTATGGTGCAACTTATATAATAGAATCTACTAATTTTTTTTTGTAATGTAAAATAGATAAAAAAATATAAATTTAAATCCTAAATTATTAAAAAATAGAATGAAGTCTATTATTAATTTATTGAAAGAAATGAATCAAATAATAAAATTGATTTAAATGTGAAACATTGAAGACGAAAATTGACCTCAAAAGAATTGAGGATGAAATTGACCATTCGTGTAAAATTTGAGGAAAAAAAAGTATTTTTTGCCATAAAACAGGAATCTATTTTTATTGGGGTTTAAGTATTTAATCAAAGAAATGAAATAACCGGTTTTTTTATACGAATAATACAAAAAAAAAATTATGTACCGGGATAGGATTTTTTTTTCCTATTTCCCAGGATGGGATACGCGTTGGCCCGGCTCGATTTCAGACCGGGCCAACCAATCAGCCGGTGCCACGTGGCACCGGCTGATTAAAAAACTTTTTTTTTTTAAAAAAATAACACTGAAATCGCGTCAGACTGGCGCGATTTCAGAGTCTTTGAAATCGCGCCAGTCTAGCGCGATTTCAGTGTGCAGACTGCACAGTCTGCACACTGCAGACCGTGCAGTCTGCACGTTTAATTTTTTAATTTTTTTTATTTAAATTATTAAATTAAAAACTTTTTTTTTAATTTCTGTTTTTTAATTAATTAAATAAAGATTTTCTTTAAAATGAAATTAATAAAATTAATTTAATTTAAATATTATTTTAAAAAATTGAAAAAGAAAT